>QJPP01005070.1:0-116502 GCA_003996215.1 Jaltomata sinuosa
TTTCCAAATCATTTCCATCAAAAACGGGCCCCCCCGGCCATGCAAGGTTTAGAAAACAGTGCCAGTAGGCCCGAAGCCAAAACCACAGTAAAACATGGATAAAACCTCTTTATATGCATGGAAATGGTATGATCACACACAATTGCTGCCCCGCAGCTCACAATCAACCTATCGACCCTGCACAGGCCCATAGCTACTCAGCAAGCATAACCAGCCTAGAAGGATAATTCTATGCCCGGGACTCGCGGACATTCCCAAAAACCCACCTTCTATGTTCCAGAGTCAACAAGGTCTCACAGGACCACAAGGGTAAATAAAATATATCGGCAAATACTACAAGCAACGGAGGAACAAAAGTAGGCGGACATGAATAAAGCGGTCAAGGTCTGTGGTACCAACCTAATAAACCAACCCAAGGATGCCCATTAATACAATTTTATTCTATATATGCGGAGTCTAGGGAAAATAAACGGTAACCTACCTGTCGTCCGACGACAAGCTTGAATCTCTCCGAAAAATCCCCAACACGAAATCAAACTCGATCGCGGGCTTGAATAAC
Organism: Jaltomata sinuosa; assembly: GCA_003996215.1. Classification (NCBI taxonomy): domain Eukaryota; kingdom Viridiplantae; phylum Streptophyta; class Magnoliopsida; order Solanales; family Solanaceae; genus Jaltomata; species Jaltomata sinuosa. The sequence goes on from QJPP01005070.1 coordinate 560, forward strand.
TCGACGTAGATAATTGAATTTCTTTCGGTGATCGAACGAGGTGTCAACGTAATTTCTTTCCACCAAATATTCTCCACGGTAAGAACATATATCTCAATTTGCAACTACTTCTAACCACATCTCACAATAATACCTAAGCTAAATTTAAGGATAAATACAAATAGTAAATATAAGTTAGGCAGAATGTATATATATGGAACATTAGTGGAACAAGTTAGGCAGAATGTATATATATGGAACATTAGTGGAACAAGTTAGGCAGAATGTATATATATGGAACATTAGTGGAATGCCTGGTGGCGTTATGCACCATGGTGTGCACTTCCCACAACTCCACGTGGAGTTGGTGTCCACCTTAAAGTATTTTATCCCGTTATATATATACTCGGGTATTGCGTAAATTCGTGGTAAAATAAATATAATATTTTAAATATACCATAATTCATAGAAAATTATTTCAAACAAAACCTACTATATTATAATAATAAATTTCAAAATAACTAATTTTACTATCTCCATTAAAATATTACGGTGTATAAAAACATTATAAAATAAATACATATGCACTTATATCGTATCAAGGATATTTTTCATGAACCTTTAAAATATTTTAAAAAGGTAATAATAATATAATTTTTACCAATTTCAACTTTTAAATAAATATTTCAAATACACGCACGATGCTAATAAAGTTCTTAAGTTTAGGCTCGTAATTCGCCTACGCACGATTTTGATGTTCAAGAATTCTCTCGGGATCCTCCCTTATATTTTATCACTGTTTTGGAACTGAAATGGCATTTTCAAACGTGATGTCGAGGCTTAAATCGCGTTTAACCCGACCCGGTTCGCGACCCGGTTCACAACCCGTTTTCTGCCAGACAGTCCGCGGTAAAACAGTCATAACTCTTTACTCAGAGATCGGTTGGACGTGAGGTTTTGTGCGTTGGAAACTAGACTCGTAGACCTTCGATTTGGTATTTTGGGAGACTTCTAACTCTTTATATATTGGGAGAAAGACCCCGAGACATTTGACCCAAAATTCAGAAAACTTGTTAAAGGTCTCACGATATCTATTGTCGTTTTGCTTGACTTCAAAACTTAAACGTGGAAATGACCGGAAGGGTCATTACACTCTCCATCACAGCCATCACTGAAAACCAACACCTTTTACAACCGCTACTGTTAGTCGGCATCACACCTACAACCTACATCATTATAATTATTTTCATTGTCATCACCACTACCAACCACTACCACCGTTGCAGTCCATCTCTACTACCAACCATTTTTACCATCACAACTAGCACTGCCGCCAACTACCATCCATACATTATCAACCACCACATATTTTTTAGCCACCACCACTACCTTCATCACTATCGTCGCCACCTCAACTACCACCATTGTTGTCAATCCCTATTGCCAACCACCTCCATAACAACTAGAACCACCTCCAAATAAAACCAATATATTATTAACCACCACACATTCTTCAGTCATCACCATCAACATTGCCAACTACTAACAATCAACTGACTTCACCATCACAACCACTACCACAACTACCAATTGCCAAAAGCATGACAGTCACTATAATACCAACCACATCTACCATCACACCTATCACATCAATCATCACCACCACTAGCACGACTAAAGACCATCTCTATTATCACTAGCAAACATAAATATTTCAGTTTCAATTAAATAATTTTATTTTATTAAATTTATATTTTTTTCTTATATTTAAATACTTTTTTATTTGAGTTGTACATTTATTAAGTATTAAAATAAATAAATTATGCACATTAAGATGTTAAAAAATCAATAGTCTTGATCATTCAGTATTCAGATCTAGAGACAATATCTTAATTATTCAAATGTGCATTAAAATTCAGACGTCTTGATCTTAATAAAAACAAATGAGGCCTGAAAGTCTATATAGATTCTACTTGAGTTGAATATGTGCCATGTATGTTAGGTGTTTGTTGATATTCCATGTTTTCTTATTGATGTCTAGAACTTGTCCAGTGTGTTTGCAAAACAAAATGAAGATTGTTGAGTTTAGGAGATGATATAGTAGTTTTTGTTATTATCCTTTGCTTTACCTACCCACAATTGATTATCCTAATTAGCTACTTTGAGACTTTAGCCTATTTTTTGGTATCCACATATGAAGCCTAATCCTTTTCTTTCAATTGACCTCTAATTTGATCCAAAACTTCCAAGAACTTTAATTGAAAAATAAGAGTTAAAAAGAGTGCATATGAAAAAAGGGAAATGGTTAAAGTGGAAGATTGTAGAAAAGAATAAGGGTGCAAAATGTGACAAAATTCATATGTTATTGGTAGGGAGTAAATAAAAGCAAAAAAAATATATATTTGATTTCTCCTTACTAATGGTGTGTAGACTTGCTTAAAGAGATGGGAAACAAAGAATATAAATGGGTGAGAAGAGTAGAAGAAAGATATTAGTTGATTGAAGAATGTACTTAATGAAAAAATTGTGATGTATTAAAGTCCCTAGGGGAGATAGTCACTATTTTAAAAAAAAATCCTACCCATCCCTTAGCCTACATTACAACCATGAAAGTCCTACTAGATCTTAAGTTTGATGTTCTTATATTAGTGGAGTTGTACACTAAGGTCAAGATATGGTTCATCGTATGTTGCATGTTAATATCTTTAGGAGAGTGAGCTAATTCTATTCTTATACCTATTCCTATGATATTATGTATTCTTTTAAGTGAATATGGGTAACTCTCTTGTGGTAACGGCACGTGGTTAACCAAAGATAGGTGAAATATTTGATTTCTTAATTGGGTAACCTATGAGCGGTTGCTAATATCATCGAGCCAGTTTTTGAGGCTTGGTGGTCTTGAAGTAGTTGTTTGCGAGGTTTTTAAATATGTTGAATGATTAAAGAATGTATGTCAAGAACTTGTCATGCATTGTAGTCATGGTAATTTTAGCTTGAGTAATCTTGATTCAATTATTGTGGTTGTCATAGAGTCGTAGTTATAGGGTAGAGCTTACTCTAGTACGAGCAAGAGTTTAAGTGTGGGGTATTTATATGAGGCTAAAAGTCATGAATTTTAGTTATAAATTGCCTCATATATTCTTTGTTTAGTACGCTTTTGAGCTAACTTTATATGAAAGACGCTTATGTATATTGTCTTGGTGTGTATGATGAAGAATGAAGGATTTTGTATGGATTTGACGTATATTAGAGCAATATTGGAGATTTTATTATCTAAGCAGGAATAAAGGTTGATGATCTACTGCATGTCATTGGAAAGTAGATCAAGACCGAGGCTTAATGTAGGGCAAAAAAAAAAGAAAAAAAGAGAAAAACTTATTACGGAAGAGCGGGCGATGCCCCCGTAGTGCAAGGGACCAGATTGCATGAGGAGTCTGCCCCACAAGCCTGTGGCACCGCAACAGGAAAATTCCAGGCATATTTTGGCCTGGTTTGATCCTTTCAACCCTGAACAAACCCGAAACCCTCCAAAACCCTATAAATAATTTTTTTAGCCATTTTTCATTAGTTTTTAGCAGAGGAAGATGCACGAGCGTGAGAGAAAGATCTACACTTAGGTTTTTCTTCTCTTTTAATTACTTTTAATCATTCAATTTGTATCTATTCATAAATTTATTATCTTGTAACTAGTTTATGAGTAGCTAAACTCATAGTATCTTTGTGGTTTGAATATCATATTGTTTAGTTTGATTTACATTATTTTATTGAGTTATTTATCTTCTCTTGGTATTAATTGGTTGAAAGCTTTCCAACCTATAAAACACTATCTATGGTGCATATTTTGGACTAGAAATTGGAAAATTAAGTACGTAATAAGGGAAGGTAGAGCTTGGTCTTAGAAATGATAAGGGGGGAATGATTCGCTAATGAAGATAGGAATATGCCCGTTAGCCTTGCTTAGTTGATACGGAAGATAAGTTACATGCACTTAACTATCGATCGATGCTCATAGGAATAAAGGCATTAGGGATAGTCAAGTAGGCGTCGAGGCAGTTTGGAAAAACACTCAACATCACGAATATTAATCTGTAACTAGTAACTCAGGATTCAATTAAACGTATTATTTGAAGACTTAACTGGATTGTCAAAATACCATAACCCTAAGTCATCTCTATAGTATGAATTTCAAACTAATAATATATGAGTTACTCCAATTTACTTTTATTTACTTTAAAAACACCAAATCACTCTCTATTATTTGTTTCTTATTGAATAGAAACTATAAGAATTTAAACTAGTTAATAAACTCATCGAATCTCTGTGGGATCGATATCTGGACTTACAAGTCCTATATTACTTGTCAAACTGCATACATTTGGATGTGGATTTGGATGCAACAAGCAACATATGAAATATGGATAAATTTTCTATGACACAACTCTATTGCACGATCTAAAGTATGAGAGAATGGGGAAAGTTTTTCTTAAATATCCCTAGTCCCTCATTTAAAAAAGTAGGGCCCTCACAATGATAAATTAGATGACTGACACAGATCCATAAACTCCCTAGGACACTTGAACCTTGTACTCTAATATCAAGTTTGTCATGCCCCGAGCCTTTACACTGGGTGGGACAAGCACCTGAAGCCACTAGTGACTCGAATGTACCCTTGGTCTTACATGCTACTAAAGATAACTGAATTGATAAATAGGAGATCTAAAGTGTAAAGAAAGAACTAAGCTTTTGAAAATAAAGTAAAGTATAATTTTACTTTTGAGACAAAATGTTAACTAAAAATCTTAAATACAACTTAACTAAATGTCTCTTCTAACTGTCTAATGAAGCCTCTACAGACATAACTAGAATGAATATTGTCTACCGAGACAAGGCCCCTGGTCTACCTTAATTCAAACAACTGAACTACAGAGCTACTAAACCAGACATAAGTTAAGTCCTCCAAAATACAAGAAGGACTCAACCATAAGCTGAGTAGGTGAAATCTAATGAAGAGCCTACTAACGGATCTAAGTACATGAATTTGCATCATAAAATGATGTAGTACCAAATGGAATAAGTACATGGAATGTATCATATGTAAAATAGATGAACTAAAACAATAATGATAACTGATAAAACTGAACAACTGTACATTAGTAAGATATATTATGATCATGAAATAACTGAATATTGATATATAAGGCATTCTTATTATTTGAATCAATAATGCAACTGAATGGCTAAAGCAATAAGGTAACTGGATGTCTAAAATTAAGAAAATACATAACTGAAATTGAATGACTGAAACTGGGTAGCTAGTAAATTGTATAACTGAAACTGAATAACAAAATAAGATGTATGCAATGTATCATAAAACTTTTTATAAACTAGTGGCTCTTGCCAAATTCATACATCTAAAAATATTTAAGTTTTCTGTTTGGGGAGTTTCTACTAACTGACATACATCACGTGAGCTCATGATGTCAAATCTCTAGCCCGATAGGGGAAGATTTTATATGCCTTGCTACGACATAGAACCTAACTGAATTGTAGATCCATAAGACTTAGCATACTGTGAGACACGAGTTCATATATCATGAGCTTTATAACATAAAGCTTGAATTCATGGAAGGATAGAGTAAGACTAGGATCATTGTCTAAAACAACTGCTTCTCATTCAAAAAACTGAACGTGGACGTGAATCTGCATGACGTGCATGAACCTTATCATGGGAATGATACAAATACGTCTGAATAGAGTGTCATCTTAACTGAAGTGCAAAGAATAATCTATAATAAGAATGGATCGTTATCTCATCATAGTTTTTTTTTAAATCTACACTATTTGAATCATAAGACTCGACTTTGTTCTTCACCTTATTATCTCCCCCATAGCTCAAAGGTTGACATTCTATGTCTGAGGACCTTTTCTCTAAACGGGGCTATAGTCAAATAACTTTGCATGGTTAGGGTATCACTGTACATGTGAATGCTAAAATATCTCTTCAAGAATATATATGTAGACACAAATATTCTTGTTAGGACTTCTTTATGAGATATCTCTTAACTTTCTCTTTGCCTCTAAGGCTTTATCCGTAAGATTCATACTTTGATTGTCTTACTAACATCATACTCCAATTATGTATCCACCTAATTCAAAAGGGTTATAACTTAAATCAAAAGACTCAACATCATCCACCCTATCTATAATTCCCTCAATTCTTCACATATTGCAACTCAAGAGTAATAAACTAGGCACACATATCACTTTAGAGGATTAGAATCTCGTGTAACAACATACTACCTTGGTACACATTTTTCTTTCTAACACTCAATGCTCTTCTTCTTTATCTATTGTCTTAGCCTCAATTCACTTTTTCGTCTAGAGATTACATAATTATATATTTCATGCTTACACCTTTAAATCTGCCATAAGTTATCAACTTAAGATCTTGCATACACTATATAAAGCGCATACGATCAATTTCCCCAAGACTATAATTATCACCCTCCTACGAACATTCTTATCACCAATATGATCATTTAAAGTTCAATCTTAGTGCATCATACTAAAAATGAGTACAAACACTAAATTTGTCATAATACATAGGCTTACATCTACCCGAGCACAAATCAAAGAGACACTAGTTCATCGAGAATTCATGGAAAAATAGTCGATCTTAATCTCACGATCTATCTAATTACCTCTAATAGAAAAATCTTCTTCCATAACATTATTATACTTATTCATTCATTATACCTCTTTGACAAACTAGATTTTTAGCTCTACAAACATCATGGGTATCTCTCCTCAAAATCACAAAGTATTTCCTAAGTTTGTCAACTCTGACTATGTTATCCTTTCATTCACATCCTATACTTGATCTTTACTTCCCTAATAACTTTCCATTATGAACTTCTTATCTATTTCAATTCTACTTCTAAGTCATCTTAACCACATAACCCTTTCTCTACTTACTACAATGAAGTACACACAATCTCATTATGACTTAGTCAACACCTATGGACATGGTCACCATATTATTTACTTAATGGATATATGACTCAATCTACTTACTTAAATCAATTACTATCTTACTTCAATCAATTACTATCTCCACATTTGGGCTACTACTGTCACGACCCAAAATTGTGCTCTAATGGCGCCTACATAATCCCCAAGTAAGCAAGCCAACCCAAACAACGCGGGAGATAAATAAAGCAATTTATATAAAGAAAATGGAAGATATATATATATATATATATAAGAGAGAGATAGGGCCAATAGCATATATATACCAACTGTACTTAATATAAAAAAATAGCCCTAAAGTGACGAAGATGAAAAAACAAACATAAGAACCAACCCAAACATGGTGTCATCGGTACAAGAGCGTCTAAAGTACGGAGTAGCTATACAACAGACTATGTCTATCCAAAATACAAATTATAGACAGAAACGATAGATGGAAATAATATAAAGTCTCCAAAATACTAGGACCTTACCGCGATCCAAACTACAACAGGCCTCGAATGACAGGAGGATCAACAGGGGTGGCTCGTACTAGGTGCTTCATCAGAAAAAGATGCAGAGTGTACTATGAGTACCAAAACATGGGTACCCAGTAAGAATCATAGGCTGACCAAGCGCAGAAAGAAGATATATAATATAAATCACAAGAAAGTAAGCTAAATACAAGGATCCACCTAAATCTAGTTATATAAAATCAAAAATGGACTAACCAAACCAACAAGAAGGAAATAATAATAAGTCGCAATGGTCCAGATAGGCGATCACATAGAACAAGCTGGACTGGGTCCCAGCCTGCTTCATCACGATCGTGAGGAGCAACTCATGCGATCGAGATAGCCAGGAAGCTATACCATCACGAACGCGATGGCCATTTTGCAGTCGCGAAGACCAAACTAGTTCGTAACACACAACAACAACCATCAATTTTCTAAGTCTAAAAAGTCACCCAATGGACCCTCGAGATTCATTCGGAACCCCATGAACACAAACCAACTATGCTACCCTACTAGAAACAACATTTCAGACTCAACAAAATCAAAAAAACTCCTAATGGACATTGTTTTAACGAAAAGTGGCCCCCATGCCCATAAACCAACTCATAACTCAATACTTCAAAACAAGTTTGAAAGCCTCAAGACCCAAAACAAAGGTCCCTCTAGCCAAAGTAGACATCTAGAGCTAACAACGCTGATGAAATTTTCATTCGAGGCCGTCTTCTCTAATGTTGACTGAAGTTAACTCTACAAACCTTATTGGTTGTAAAACACAGAAACCAAGATAAAACCAAATCGATAGCTCCTAGACCCCGACCAAGGATCCTACTAGGACAAAATCCCTGTTTTGGAGCCAAAAGAACTGTCAAAATTCAATTTTGAGCACGTTTACCAAGAAAATTGATCGAAGTCAAAGATTTTCTATGTTTAAGTTCTAAAACAAGAAAATGGCCCTAACGACCAAACAAATGGCCCGAGCGCCAAACCCTCAGTCTCGGCAAGTTATAAATGACCTGTAGCCGCTGAGGGAAAGCTCAAAATGTGAAAAAAGCACAAGAATAAAAAAATGACCTGGAGGGTCATTATAACATCCACTGTTATCCACTACTGAAAGGACATTCATCCTTGAAAGTTAGAGAAAGGATAGTACCTAAAGATTTGAAAAGGCGAGGATAGAAGGTTCGCATGTCAGTCTCAGTCTCCCAAGTAGCCTCCTCGACAGGACGATGCTGCCACTGAACCTTAACTGACAGAATCTCCTTGGACCTTAAGTTTCTAACCTTCTTGTCCAAGATAGCAATAGGCTCCTTCTCAAAATCTAAAGACTCATCCAACTGAACCGAATCCCACTGAAGCATGTGAGACTCATCTGAAATATACTGATGCAGCATAGAGACATGAAAAACAGGGTGAACACTTGAAAGAGATGGAGGCAAGGCCAACTCATAAGCAACCTCTTCAATGCGACGAAGGATCTCAAATAGCCTAATGAAACTAGGACTGCGCTTACCCTTCCTGTCGAACCTCATCACAACCTTTATGGACGACACGCGAATGAACTCATGGTTACCAACCATGAACTCTAGATCTCAAGCTCTTCGTCAAAATAACTCTTCCGCCTACTCTGGGTAGTGTGAAGTCTCTCATGAATGACCCAAACTCTATCTATGGAATCATAAAGCAAGTTGGTACCCCAAGAACTAACCTCGAAAGCATCAAACCAACCTACCAGAGATGTGCACCGTCTACCATGTAAAGCCTCAAACAGAGCCATCTGAATGCTGAAATGATAACTATTATTATATGCAAACTCTGCCAAAGCTAAGCAATGGTCTCAGTGAACCCCGAAAACAATAGCACAGGCCTGCAACATATCCCTTAGAACCTGAATAATATGCTTTGACTGATTGTCAGTCTGCGGATAAAAAATGATGCTAAGCTAAACTCTAATGCCCAACTCTCTCTGAAAAGACCTCCATAAATGCGAAGTAAACTGAGTACCATGGTTAGAAATGATAGAAACTGACACACCATGCAAATGGACAACTTTGCGAATGTAGATCTTGTCACACCCCAAACCATGGGAGGCATGACCCGCACTTGGAGCCCCAAAAGGATGAGGGCGCCAAAATAAAGTGTATCTCTATTGAACCTGCTGGGGGTTTGAGACCGACAAGGTCTCTAAAAATAGCAATTTAGAATACTGAAAGCTCAATAGTAGGTAAACAACTCAAGGCTGACAAGGCTATTATCATAGTAGATAGCTAATAACAAGGCCGATAAGGCCATACCCAATACTGATATACATATACACGTCTACAAGCCTCTAGGAGAAAGTAAAATATCTCAAATCCAGGATAGGGCCCTGGACTACCCATAAGTTGTACATATACATAACCTGGTCAAAATATAATCTAGACATCTGACTCGTCAGCTCCAAGAAGAATGGAGCTTACCAAAATGGATGAACTCTGCAACTCCTACTGAAGAGGTCTGTCTAGGTTTCTGTCTGGACCTACAGGCATGAATGCAGTGCCCCCCAGGCAATGGGGACGTCAGTACGACAATAATGTACTGGCATGTAAGGTGGAAACATAATAGTAAGTCGCAAGTAGTAAATCTGAACAAGATATAATATGAAACTTGTAAACTATAATTGGTAAGACTCGTTAAGATCTTTTCTCCTTTATTATTTTTAGAACAAAACACATACATTAACTCATGCCACAACTCACTCTTTATAACTCACGCTGAACCACAATAGCGCCTCGGCGCACCCTATATATAATAGCCTCAATATGGCAGTAGCGCCTCGGCGCACACTATGTATGTAATGGACTCAATATGGCAGTAGAACCTCAGTGCACACTATGTATATAATATACTCAATATGGCAGTAGCACCTCGGTGCACACTAACATGCAATCCACACGTAATAAGTGTATTACTAGATTGACCTTCAAAGCTACTCTTGTTAGTTATAGAGGTTCATTTAGATAACTTCTTTAGCGTTGACTTAATAGATGTTGGACTCAACTTACCAAGCATATATGAATGGGTATTTGACTTGATAACCTTCCTTTTATACTTTCTAAAGCTTGATTAGGGATCACAATACAAAGAAGAAACTTGACAAAAGGATAACTTATGTTTCGTGCAAAAAGAATCAGATTTTTATAAGAAGGCGACTTGAATAACCATAATGTATAACTTAGATCCTTAAGACTTGTTGGGTTACCAAATCAGCTCTCTTACAACAAAATACTCAAATTCCTTCTTTCGGAGATTTAGAGTTCTATTTCTAGATTCATGTCGATAAGGAATAAAGAAGCCTTAACATACCTTGTTCCTTTCGAAGGTTGCGCTTACCACAACTTGGAATTTCCTTTATTAAATTAATCTACAACACAAGGGTATAATGAAGCTAATATTAGCTCTTAAACTTGATGCAACTTTTTCTAACAGTAGCTAAATATTTCCCGGGCAGATTTACGTATTGGCATTAATAAAAGGGTGTATCGTCACACCTTTCTCCCCCATTTCAATAAACATCACACACATACCAACCTACTGCCTCCAACCATACAAAACACATCAAACATCCCTTACACCACTCACCATACCGAAATACCATAGCAACACATTGGACCCACGCCTTCCGATCGCCGTCCCGTGAGTTCTTAACAATAATTCAACAATAATTGTCCATCCAAACTTCAATCCAAAAATATGATTATGGGTAGAGTACTTATCACACTTTAAGGGGTGTTTTTATCCTATTTTTATTGATGCCTTAAAAATCTTAAGTACCCCCTACACATACACCAACAAGAGAAGAAGAAATCTCTTAATTGTTACACAATTTCTATGTGTTCAATCTTAAGAAAGGGGCTGCCATAGTTCATGTCTTTCCTACCATAGGATATCCTAGCTATATGTAGTAGATTAGTACCAAGATAATAATTTGTTTAACTAACCTTAAGCTTGAATGAATCTTGATCTTCTTTGAACCCTAAAGGGAGAGAGGGGCTGCCAAAAGGAAAGGAGATAAGAGAGAATTTTTCCATCTTTTTGTGATCAATATTGATCAACAAAAGGTCTGTATAAAGGGACCTTTTTGGCCTACTTTTTTGAGTATATTTGGGCCAAAATGGGTCAAGTACTTGGGCCAAAATTACCCTTTGCTTGGGCCTCAAAAGGGTTAAGTTTTGTGGCTGATTTTGGCCTTCTCTTGGGTCAAAATATGGTCAATATTGGTGGCTACCTTTTGTAGTTATTTGGGCCATATTTGGTTGTGATTTGATGGGCCAACTTTAAGATTCATTTGGGCTACCATTAGGTCTAATAGTACATGGTGTTGCTGCCTGTAATCGGCCCTCGGAACTTAGTTCGTTAGCGTAGGTAGGTGATGCACGTACTTTTCACCTAAGAGCTTAGATAAGTAAAGCAAGCACCTCACTTGTTTTATCTCATTTTCAAAACCCTCATCCTTATACTTTTAACTTAACAATTATATACATTTGACCATTTCAAATTCTAGGCCAAAGTACCCCTTCACAATCTTGAGCTCAAGTACCTTCGTCGATATTAACTTAGTCATATAGGTTTTGAAAGGTACGGGGTGTCACATCCTTCCCCCCTTAGAATCATTCATCCTCGAATAAGGGTAATACGTATAGAGCCCTAGTCCTTTGGGATTTCTAGAAATTTTGGCAGAGTTTCCTTTATAATTGGGACTATCCAAAAACCTGAAACTCAGCAAAAGTCCAGCACAATGCCTCACAGGGCAATACAATGATATACAATTAAATGCAATCATTTGCACATGTTCAAACCTGATCATATTTGCACAGTAGAAAAAAATATTATGAATATAAGGATATGACTTACCTCTATACTATCTTCAGGTCGTAAATAACTGGGGATACTTTTTCCTCATTTCTTCCTCGGCTTCCCACGTCTTTTCCTCGACATTATTATTTCTCCATAACACCTTTACTGAGGCTATTTCTTTGGTTCTGAGCTTCCTAACTTGATGATTTAGGATAGAAATTGGTACTTCCTCATTGTATAAGTCTTCAGAAAGTTGAACATCTTTGATAGGCATAATAGGTGAAGGATCTCCTATGCACTTTCGTAGTATCGATACATGAAATACATGATGGACTGTCTCCAATTCTGTGGGTAAATCTAGCTCATATGCCACTTTTCCTACCCTCCAAATGATCCTGTATGGTACAATATATCTTGGACTAAGATTTCCCTTTTTACATCGCATAACGCCTTTCATGGGCGAAACCTTTAGGAAAAGCCAATCACTAATATTAAATTCCAAATCTCGATGTCGCACATCTGCATATGATTTCTGCCTACTCTGGGTTGTTAGTAATCTTTCTCGGATTAGCTTCACCTTCTCCATTGCCGGATTAACTAGTTCTGGCCCTAATAATCCTGCTTCTCCAATTTCAAACCATCCAATCGGTGATCTACACTTTTTGTCCATATAAAGCCTCATAAGGAGCCATTTGAATGCTTGCATGGAAGCTATTATTATAAGAAAACTCAATTAGTGAACTTCTTCCAAAAAATTCTCCTGAAGCTCCCCGACGTTAGGTACACATAGACGACCTTGATATCTCAGAACCCCATCTTCCTTAAGCTCTATTAGTGGTTTCTTCTACTATGGAATTTCTTCCCTCAATCTTACTAACTCTGGATCATCATATTGTCGTTCCTTTACCTCTGTTATAAGTAAGGATTCCGCTGTGCTTTGAATAACAACTCCCCCATTACCTTGGTCTAGTAGTCGAACCTGCAAATTAGCTAACTGATGTAGTTCTCTTTTAGTCTCAATCTTTCTATTTTCTACGTGGCTCAAGCTTCCCATGGATTTGTGGCTAAGTGCATCGGCCACTACATTGGCCTTACCGGGATGGTACAAAATATCTACATCATAATCCTTTAGTAACTCTAGCCGCCTTCTTTGCCTTAGGTTTAAATCCTTCTGTTTGAATAAATACTGTAGACTTTTGTGGTCCATAAACACGTCTACATGGACTCTAAACAAGTAACGGTGCCAAATTTTCAAGGCAAATATAACTGCTGCCAATTCAAGATCGTGAGTAGGGTAATTTTGTTCGTGATTTCTTAGTTGTCTCGAGGCATAGGCAATAACTTTACCATGTTGCATTAAAACGCAGCCCAACCCAATCCTTGAAGCATCACAATAAACAACATAACCTTCTATGCCCTATGGGAGAGTTAAGACAGGCGCTGAAGTAAGCTTGTCCTTCAACTCCTGAAAACTCTGCTCACATGCCTCCGACTACTGGAACTTGGCAGCTTTATGAGTCAAATTTGTCAATGGTGCAGAGATAGAAGAAAATCCTTCCACAAACCTTCGATAATAACCTGCTAAGCCCAAAAAACTACGGATCTCTGTAGCATTTAAGGGTCTCGGCCAATTCTTTACAGCTTCAATCTTTTGGCCGTCAACTCTATACCTTCGTCTGTAATTACATGGCCAAGAAAAGCCACAGAAGGCAACCAAAACTCACATTTGGAGAACTTCGCATATAATTTATGATTCTGAAGTGTTTGCACTACTGCACGTAGATGATCAGCATGTTCGGCTTCGGATCGCGAGTAAATCAGGATATCGTCAATAAATACGATCACGAATACATCTAGGAATGGCTTGAAGACCCGATTCATTAGGTCCATAAAAGCTGCTGGGGCATTAGTAAGCCCAAAAGACGTTACTAGAAACTCGAAGTGGACATACCTGGTCCTAAAGGCTGTCTTCGGAATATCTACTCCTTTAACACGCAACTGGTGGTACCACGACCGCAAGTCAATCTTTGAAAAACATTTGGCGCCTTTCAACTGATCAAAAAGGTCATCAAAAGCGAATACTTATTCTTGATTGTAACTTTGTTCAGCTGTCGGTAATTGATACACATTCTTAAGGACCCATCCTTCTTACCAACAAACAAAACTGGTGCGCCCCATGGCGATGTACTAGGCCTAATGAAACCTTTTTCAAGTAGATCCTTCAACTGTTCCTTTAACTCTCTTAATTCTGCAGGAGCCATCCTGTAAGGGGGAATTGATATTGGCTGAGTATGTGGGAGTAGGTCAATGGCAAACTCAATTTCCCTTTCTGGAGGGATTACTGGAAGCTCATCCGGGAATACATCTGGAAACTGACTCACCACGAGAATCGATTGAAGAGTCGCTAGTCCATCCTCTGTGCTTCTTACTCGGACTAAATGATAAATATAGCCTTTGGAAATCATTTTATGGGCCTTAAGGTAGGAAATAAACCTACCCTTTGGTGTGGAAGCATTAACTTTCCACTCCAGTATTGTCTCTTCCAGAAAATGGAATTTGACAACCTTAGTTCTACAATCGATATTAGCATGACATGCAGCTAACCAGTCTATGCCCATAATGACATCGAAGTCAATCATATCTAATTCGATTAGATCATCTGAAGTGAGATGGTCAAAAATCCACACTGCACAATCTCGATAAATTCGTCTAGCTATAATAGATTCACCAACCAGCGTAGATACAACAAAAGGTCTAGGCAATAACTCAGAGCCTGCCCCCAACTTACCAGCAACGAGCGGGGTAACATATGAAAGAGTAGATCCAGGATCTATAAGTGCATAAACAGCATGAGGAAAAATAGTCAATGTACCTGTAACAACATAAGGTGACGATTCCAAGTCCTGGCGACCGGCTAGAGCATAAGTGCGATTCGGACCACCGCTTGAACTGGATGCTCCTCCTCCTCCTCTACCTCTACCATGACCTGGTGTATCCTGTGGGCCTATCCTAGGGAGATGAATAGTAGATGAAAAAGATTTCATCAACCCTGTAGGCTGGGACATCTCACCCCTACCTCTACTCGAATAGTCACGCATAAAGTGACCAGGATTACCACACGAATAACAAGTATCTGAACCCAGGCGACATATCCTTGGATGCTTCCTACCGCACTGAACACAAGGTGGAAAAGGTGGCCTCATCTGACCTAAATGCTCCTGGCGATAGAAACTAGATGCACCTGAACTGTGGCCTGGTCCAATCTGAGAAAAAGGATCATACCTCTGCCTTTGCAACTGATATGGGGCACCACTATTAGGGTGGGGTGATCTTCTATTAAAATGTGGCCTAACATTACCTCGTGGCTCTACATAGGACCAAATAGATCTATCCCTCTTATTCTGATCCCTTTCTCGGCTTTGGTTATCTCCAGTTTGTACTTCAAGATCCTCTGCAGTCTGAGCAATAGCATGTATCTTAGAAATATTCATATCCTCTTGTGTGGATGCTATTGTTAATCCCTTAATTAATTCATCCTTAAGGCCACGCACATATTGATGAACTCTAGCTCGCATCGTACTCACAATATCGGGGGCGTACCTGGCTAATGAATTAAACTTGAGGTTGTACTGTCGAACACTCATATTGCCCTGCCTAAGGGCTAGAAATTGATCAAGTCTGGCCTCTCGAACCTCCTATGGAAGATAGTGAGCTAGGAAGGCCTCTAAAAAATCCTCCCATTCAGCTGGGGGTGCATTTGATCCCCTAGACCATTCCCAAGCCTCGAACCACAAAATGGCTACATCTTATAACCTGAAAGATGCAAACTCCACTGCCTCTACTACTGTTGCATGCATGACTCAAAGTAGGCGATAAGACTGATCAATAAGCTCCTAAGGATCCTCATGTGGGTCATATCATGTAAATATAAGAGGACTTAGGCTGATAAACTCTCGAGCCCTAGAACTTTCTGAGCCACCTGACCTAGCACTTGCCGATGACCCTATTTGTTGTTGTTGTGAGTCTACCATCTGGGTTAATAATTGAACAGTACTCCTGATGTACTGGTCTCTTCTTTAGGTGGAGGAGCTAAAGGTGCTGGTTCATATCTAGCTATCTCAGATGCCACTAGAGCAGGTGGGGTCGGGGGTGCTGGATCCCCTCTAGTCTCATCAGGTACTGGATGAACTGGGATCTCTGGTTTCGGTGATTCACTTTAATCTTCCAATCTATCCATCTGGACAGACGGGGAATGACTAGTACCTTCCCTTACATCCATGCCGACTTGTCGGCTAGTCATTTGTCTGGTCACAGGCATTTCTGTAAATAAGGAATAGAAAAACATGAATTAGACTTCAGATATCTTATGACCTCTCTCTATTGCACGATCTAGCAGATGAAAGAAGGATAACGATTTTTATATGTCCTGTAGCCTCATGATTATAGGTATGGTGCATAACACACCCATAAGCAAGACTCTACTAGACACGGCTTGTAGACTCCCTGGGATTCGACGTGCTCTTATACCAAGTTTGTCACGCCCCAAACCATGGGAGGCATGACCGGCACCCGGAGCCCCAAAAGGCCGAGGGCACCAAAATAGAGTGTATCACTATTGAACCTGCTGGGGGTCTAAGACCGACAAGGTCTCTAAAAATAGCAATTTGAAACACTGAAAGGTCAATAGTAGGTAAACAACTAAAGGCCGACAAGGCTATTATCATAGTAGATAGCAAATAACAAGGTCGATAAGGCCATACCCAACACTGATATACATATACACGTCTACAACCCTCTAGGAGTAAGTAAAATATATCATATCTAGGACAGGGCCCTGGACTACCTATAAGTTGTATATATACATAACCTGGTCAAAATATAATCTAGACCTCTGACTCGTCAGCTCCAGGATGAATGGAGCTTACCAAAATGGCTGAACTCTGCAACTCCTACTAAAGAGGTTTGTCTGGGTTTCTGTCTGGACCTGCAGGCATGAATGCAGCGCTCCCCCAGGCAATGGGGACGTCAGTATGACAATAATGTACTGGCAAGTATGGTGGAAACATAATAGTAAGTCGCAAGTAGTAAATCTGAACAAGATATAATATGGAACTTGTAAAATATAATTGGTAAGACTCGTTAAGATCTTTTCTCCTTTATTCTTTTTAGAACACAACACATACATTAACTCACACCGCAACTCACTCTTTATAACTCACGTTGAACCACAATAGCGCCTCGGCGCAACCTGTATATAATGGCCTCAATATGGCAGTAGCATCACGGCGCACACTATGTATATAATGGCCTCAATATGGAAGTAGCACCTCGGTGCACACTATGTATATAATAGCCTCAATATGGAAGTAGCACCTCGGTGCACACTAACATGCAATCCACGCGTAATAAGTGTATTACTAGATTGACCTTCAAAGCTACTCTTGTTAGTTATAGAGGTTCATTTAGATAACTTCTTTAGCCTTGACTTAATAGATGTTGGACTCAACTTACCAAGCATATATGAATGGGGATTTGACTTTCTAACCTTCCTTTTATACTTTCTAAAGCTTGATTAGGGATCACAATACAAAGAAGAAACTTGACAAAAGGATAACTTACGTTTCGTGCAAAAAGAATCAGATTTTTATAAGAAGGCAACTTGAATCACCATAATGTATAACTTAGTTCCTTAAGACTTGTTGAGTTACCAAATCAGCTCTCTTACAACAAAATACTTAAATTCCTTCTTTCGGAGATTTAGAGTTCTATTTCTAGATTCATGCCGATAAGGAATAAAGAAGCCTTAACATACCTTGTTCCTTTCGAAGGTTGCGCTTACCACAACTTGGACTTTCCTTTATTAAATTAATCTACAACACAAGGGTATAATGAAGTTAATATTAGCTCTTAAACTTGATGCAACTTTTCCAAATAGTAGCTAAATATTTCCCGGGCAGATTTACGTATTGGCATTAATAAAAGGGTGTATCGTCACACCTTTCTCCCCCATTCCAATACACAACACACACACACCAACCTACTGCCTCCAACCATACAAAACACATCAAACAGCCCCTACACCACTCACCATACCTAAATACCATAGCAACACATTGAACCCACGACTTTCGATCGTTGTCCCGTGAGTTCTTAACAACAATTCAACAACAATTGTCCATCCGAACTTCAATCCAAAAATATGATTATGGGCAGAGTACTTACCACACTTGAAGGGGTGTTTTTATCCTATTTTTATTGATTCTTTGAAAAACTTAAGTACCCCCTACACATACACCAACAAGAGAAGAAAAAATCTCTTAATTGTTACACAATTTCTATGTGTTCAATCTTAAGAAAGGGGCTGCCATAGTTCATGTCTTTCTTACCTTAGGATATCCTAGCTATATGTAGTAGATTAGTACCAATATAATAAGTTTTTTAACTCACCTTAAGCTTGAATAAATCTTGATCTTCTTAGAACCCTCAAGGGAGAAAGGGGCTGCCAAAAGGAAAGGAGATAAGAGAGAATATTTCCAGCTTTTTGTGATCAATATTGACAACAAAAGGTCTATATAAAGGGACCTTTTTGGCTGACTTTTTTTAGCATATTTTGGCCAAAATGGGTGAAGAAAATTGGGCCAAAATTACCCTTTGCTTGGGCCTCAAAAGGGTTAAGTTTTGTGGCTGATTTTGGGATTCTCTTGGGTCAAAATGTGTTCAATATTGGTGGCTACCTTTTGTAGTTGTTTGGGCCATATTTGGTTGTGCATTGATGGGCCAGCTTTAAGCTTCATTTGGGCTACCATTAGGTCTAATAGTCCATGGTGTTGCTTCCCGTAATTGGCCCTCAGAACTTTATTCGTTAGCATAGGTAGGTGATGCACCTACTTTTCACCTAAGAGTTTAGATAAGTCGAGCAAGCACCTCACTTATTTTATCTCATTTTCAAAACCCTCATCCTTATACTTTTAAGTTAATACTTATAAACATTTGACCATTTCAAATTCTAGGCCAAAGTACCCCTTCACAATCTTGAGCTCAAGTACCTTCGTCGATATTAACTTAGTCATATAGGTTTTGAAAGGTACGGGGTGTCACAGATCTGAGCCAACTCTCAGAACTATAGGTAGTCTGAACCGGCAAAAAGTGAGCACACTTAATCAACCTATCAATAATGACCCAAATAGCATCAAATCTCTGCAAAGTACGTGGCAAACCAACTACAAAGTCCATAGTTATCCGCTCCTATTTCCACTCTAGAATGGGTAGCCTTTGAGCCAAACCACCTGGCCTCTGGTGCTCAACTTTCACCAGCGAACAGTTCAAGCACCTAAACACAAAAGCTAAAATATCCCATTTCAACCCACACCACAAGTAGTGCTGCCTAAATTCACGATACATCTTAGCTACCCCGAGATGAATATAATATCTAGAACAATAAGCCTCCTCCAAGATCAAGCTAACTAGGTCACCAACTCTATGAACGCAGATACGACCCTCAATCCTCAGAACACTCTCTGAATCTAAGGTCGCCTTCCTAGCCTCACCGCTCAACATCTTGTCACAAATGATCCTCAATGTTGCATCACCAAACTGTTGTGCCCATTGCTACAACAAGGAATATCTAGCCTCAACACAAGCAAGAATACAGCCTGACTCAGAAATATCATGCCTAACCAACCTGTAAGCCAAGGACTGGATGTCCCAAGCTAAAGGTTGCTCTTCTGTCGCTAAGAAAGCCAAGCTACCCATACTCACTACTTTCCGGCTCAAGGAATCTGCTACCACATTTTCCTTGCCTGGATGATAAAGGATGGAAATGTCATAGTCCTTCTGTAACTCCAACCACCTACGCTGCCTCAAATTTAGATCCTTCTGGCTGAAAATATACTGAAGACTACGACGGTCAGTAAAGATCTCGCAATGCATGCCATACAGATAATGCCTCAAACTATTCAATGCAAAGACTACCGCTGCAAACTCTAATTCATGAGTGGGGTAGTTCCTCTCGTGAACCTTTAACTTTCTGAAAGCATAATAAATAACTCAGCCCTGCTGCATCAATAGACAACCCAAACCAATACCTAAAGCATCAGAATATACTTTAAACCCCTGACCCTCGATCGAATGAGTAAGGATTAGAGTTGGAGTCAACAAAGCCTTGATCCTCAGAAAGCTCGCCTCACACTCATCTGACCACTAGAAGGGAATATTCTTCTAAGTTAATCTAGTCAACGAAGATGCTATAGAAGAGAACACCTCCACAAACCGTCTGTCGTAACTTGCCAAGCCAATAAAACTATGAACCTCGATAGGAGAAGTAGGCCTAGCCCAATCACAAACTGCCGTAATCTTCACCAGCTCCACCATAATCCTATCCTTGGACACCACGTTTCTAAGAATGCCACAGACTCAAGCCAAAACTCACACTTAGTGAATTTGGCATACAATTGATGGTCTCGCAAGTATGAAGTACTCAGATGCTGCTCATACTCCTCTTTACTCCTCGAATATATCATAATGTCATCTATGAACACAATCACAAATGAGTCCAAATAGGCACTAAACACACAGTTCATCAACTCCATAAATGCTGCTTGGGCATCAGTCAACCCAAAAGACATGACTAGGAACTCATAATGGTTGTATCAAGTCCTAAATGTAATCTTTGGGATGTCTGCAGCCCTAATCCTCAACTGGTGATAACTGGACTTCAAATAAATCTAGAGAACACCGCTGCGCCTGTAGCTTGTCAAACAAATCATCAATACGCGGCATCAAATATATGTTCTTAATGGCCACCTTATTTAACTGCCTATAGTAAATACACATATGCATGAACCCATCCTTCTTCTTCACAAATAGAACCAGAGCACCCCACGGAGACACACTAGGCCTTATGAACCCTCTACTTAACAGATCTTGGAGCTGATCCTTAAGCTCTCTCAACTCAGTTGGTGTCATATGATATGGTGGAATAGAAATAGGTTGAGTGCCCATCTCAATATCAATACCAAAATCAATATCTAATCAGGAGGAAGACCTAGAAGATTAGAAGGAAACACATCTAAATACTCGCATACCATAGGAACAGACTCAAGAGAAGGTGTGGTGGCACTAGTATCACGGATGTAGGCAAGATAGGCTAAGCACCCCTTCCCAACCAACCACTGGGCACTCAGGAAAGATATCACTCCCATTGGCATGTGGCTATCGACACCCTTCCATATGACAGGTGGAATAGAAGACATCCATAGAGTAACACTCTTGGCAAAGCAATCCAAGACCACATGATAAGGAGAAAACCAATCCATGCCTAAGATCACGTCGAAATCAACCATATCAAGCACAACCAAGTCTACCCATGTGTTATACCCAAGGATAGTCACCAAATAAGCCCCATACACCTGATCCACTATTGAAGAATCTCCTACTTGGTAGATATATGCAAGGGCGTAGGCAATGACTCACAAGCAGACTCCAGACGAGTAGCATAATAAGGAAACACATAGGAGAAGGTAGACCCTGGATCAAATAAAGCAGAAGCAGACTGATGACAAATGGAGATTGTACCTATAATGAGAGCATTTGAAGCCTCGGCCTCTGTCCGGCCCAAAACTACATACATATGGCCCCACCACCACGACCACTTGATATACCAGACTGAGGACCACCTCCAGTACCCTAGGGACAACCCATACTACCCTGTGCACCGCATCTGGATGGAGGTGCTGGACCCCTAGAGGCATTAAGCATCTCATCCTGATGTCTAGAATGCTGCACTGATGGATACTCTCTTGCAAAGTGGCCTATCTCACCACACTAATAACAACCTCGGCAAACATACTCCACTGTGAAGACCCAGCTAAATCAGAATGACCACCATGACTTGTGGAACCTTAATGAGCACCTCATGGAGCAGGAATAATACTCTGGCTACTTTGACCATCAGCAGTCTGTAATGTTGCCTGAACAAGACGGCTAGGCTGGACATGCTGTGGGTGGTGACTTCTACCAAAGTGGCCTCTACCACGGGCTTATGAACTGCTGAAACAGACTTGATTGTAGGGCCTCTTATCGCTTCTCCTTTGGGCCTTGTAAAGTATGCCCTCAATAGTGCGGGTATGGTCTACTACCTCCAGCAAGGACTGGCCTAATGCCACCATACCTTTTGTGGCTAATCTGAGTTATAGAGTCAATCCTCGAACAAAATGATGCACCCTCTCATGCTCGATGGGCATAATCATAGTGGCGTGCCTAGCCAACTGATGGAAGAAAACCTCATACTCAGTAAAAGTTATGGAGCCCTTCTTTAACCCAGAGAACTGATCCATCAACCCCTCAATCATGCTATGTGGTATGTACTTCCCCAGAAGAGCTGCGGAGAACTGGGCCCAAGTAAGGGGAGGTGAACCGGCTGGCCTGCAAGCTATTTATCACCTCCACCATTGTTTCTCTAGACCATCCAACTAAAACATGATTTAATCTTCTCCATGCGACTCAACTAACCATAAATTATGCATATCTCCTGGCAGCTAGTCAGAAACTCATGTGCATCTTTTGCTCTTCACAGGACATAACAGGCCTGACTAGAATAGGTGGAACAACTGTAGGGATCAGAAATACCTCTAATCTGGGAGCCGCAGTAGCAGGTTGTGCTTCTGAACCCTGAGCCACTTCCTAGGCTGAAATTTGAGCCTCATCTTTAACTTGAGAACCAATCGGAGTACCAAGTAAAGCTACTGGTGGAGTCATACCCTCGAGAAACCCAAGTAATCGAACTAAGGTATCCCGTAGCACTTGAGTAGCAATGAAACCTACAGGATAGTGGGCTAGCCCCACACCCTCTGGCTCATATTGTACCTCCTCAACCCTAACATCATGCTTTGGTGATGGTACCCTAGCCTGGGCCTGATCTAGTGTCGCAACCCAACCCCTACCTTGACCTCTGGGTCGACCCCTACCCCGTCCCCTAGCCGGGGATCTAACTGCAGGTGCAGGGACGTCGTCTTCACCAGCTGCTGATCTCGTCTGAACCATCTGAGAAAGAGTTAAACAAAGATACTTAGAAGTTTCTCAAGTCAAGAAAGCACGATAAGGAATCAAACAAGATATAATATTTCCTAGGAATGTCCTATCGCCTCTCGTAAATTGGATACGAACGTCATTGTACTGATACATGAGAATCTACAATACACTTTGCTCTTGTAATGGTGAGACCGGTGAGCCTAGAGCTTTGATACCACTCTTTCACGACACAAAACTGGGCCATAATGGCACCTGCATAACCCCCCAGTAGGCAAGCCAACCCAAACAACGCGTAAGATAAACAAAGCAGTTTATATAAAGAAAGCGAAAGATATATATTTAAGGGAGATAGGGCTAATAACATATATACATACCAACTGTACTAAATATACAAAAATGGCCCTAAAGTGACCAAGATGCAAAAACAAACATAAGAACCAACCCGGACCTGGTGTCATCAGTACAAGAGTGTCTAAAGTACGGAGTAGCTATACAACAGACTCTATCTATCAAAAATACAAAATATAAACAAAAATAATAGATGGAAAGAATATAAAGTCTCCAAAACACCAAGAGCTCACCGTGATCCGAACTGCAACAGGCCTCGAATGATAGGAAGATCAACAGGGGTGGCTCGTACTAGGTGCTGCATCAAAAAAAGATGTAGAGTGTAGTATAAGTACAAAAACAATGGGTACCCAGTAAGCCTCATAGGCTGACCGAGCACAAAAAAGTAATATATTATAAATTATAGGAAAGTAAGCTAAATACAGTGATCGACCTAAATCAAGTAATCAAATCGAAAAAGGACTAACTGAACCAAAAAGAAGGAAATAATAATAAGTCAATCTTGACAACTGACAATCCAAATACACTCAAGGCAATGTAATGCGATGGAAGATAATGTGCTGCATGAGTACATAACAGTATAAACCCGAAATATTGCATCGGGCGCCCGGAATACCGCATCGAACTATGCATCAGGGATCCGGAATACTGCATCAGACTATAAATATATATATACATAAGTGATAAGGGATTAAAGGGCCCGGGAACACCCCTCGGACCGGCATAAAGTAGTATTTTTCATTTCTCAAAACCAGTATTAAAACCCAAAATAATTCCGTTAAAGTCCAAAAATCACAGTAACCATGGTAAATCTTAAGTTTAGAACCAAAACCTCAAAAATCATTCCTTTCTATACCGATAGGCATGAGAATGCAGTAGGAGCATGTTTTTCCACGTTCAGAGCATGTAGCACATAACGAGGCAAAATAGGGCAAAACACCCTCCAATCAAGAGAATTAACCTGGAAGCTCTGTCCAAATCCAAGCTATGGCCTCGGGCCCACAGTTACACATAAAACTAAAAATAAAGCAAAAATAATGGAACATAACTATGAAAACAACTATAAACCTCTACTCTACCTCTAAAACCCCCTAAAAGCATACTAAGGATCCTATACAAGCCATAATAATACTACGAGCTCCTAGACTAAGGATAACAGGAATAATGACCATATCCAAGCTATGGCCTCAGGCCCACAGTTACACATAAAACTAAAAATAAAGCAAAAATAATGGAACATAACTATGAAAACAACTATAAACCTCTACTCTACCTCTAAAACCCCCTAAAAGCATACTAAGGATCCTATACAAGCCATAATAATACTATGAGATCCTAGACTAAGGATAACATGAATAATCCTAATCTATGATCCTAAATGGCCAGTTTATTACAGGTTACAATATTTAAGCCTATTTCTATCTACAGTCCAACCTAACGTTCCAGCAATATATATCATATAAAATTTAACTAACCCAGTGTGAAAAAGTAAACCATAACCTACCTTGGGGCCGAACCTCAAACACGAACCATCACTAGTGTGCCTCCCATCCCGAACAGCCTCATAAATCTTCCACGCTATCACAAACACATTCTCAATTATGAGAAGAATGACACCCATATTATTATATGGAAATTTATGCTAGAAATCGGGTCAAAAAATAACCTTCGGGGCCTATGCAATGAAACAAAAAACAAAATTCTCAATTACGTCTGCAATGGGTCAAGGAACCTATGCTAAAAGGTTGAGCATGAACGGGGCTCATTTTGGGGCCCAAAACAGCCCCAAACTCCTACTATTTTAAGAGAATTACCAAAGGAAAACCAACAGAAAAAAATAACGGAATTAAGGAGAATTATACAACGGAAAAGAGAAGAGGGATCAGAGAGGACTTACTAGACCAAGAGAAATGAGTAACTAGCTTTGGAATCGCAGCTTAGGACCTTATCAATGGAGAAATTTCATAATTGTGGAGGAGAAAACGAAGTTGGGAGCTTATATAGCTTCCAGGGATCCTTCATCGTGGTCGCAAGGGACCCCACGCGATTGCGAAGAAGCCCTAGCCAGACCATCGCAGTCGAGACGATCCAAACACACGATTGCCTAGAACAAGATGGACTGGGTCACAGCCTACTTCATCACGATTTCAAGGATCAATCCACGTGATTGCAATGGCTAGAAGCTAGACATCGAGAATGCGATGGCCACCTCACTGTCTGCACCACACAGTAGTAACCAGTAGTTTTCCAAGGCTAAAAAATCATCTGACAGACCCTTGGGATTTATTCAGAACCCCATGAACACAAACCAACCATGCTACCCTACCAGAAACAGCATTCCAGACTCAAAAAAATTGACAAAACTCCTAAGGAAGATTCTTTTAATGAAAAGTGGGCCCCATACCCAAAAACAAACTCAAAACTCAATACCCAAAAACAAGTCCAAAAGCATCGGGGCCCAAACCAAGGGTCCCTCTAGCCCAAAGTCAACATTCTAGAACTAACAGTGCTGACGAAATTTCCATCCAAGGCCGTCTTCTTCGAATGCTGAGCAAAGTTAACTCTACAAGCCTAACTGGTCTGAAAACACAGAAACCAAGACAAAACAAAATTGAAAGCTCCTACACCCTGACCAAAGGTCCCACTAGACTAAAATCCTTGTTCCAGAGCTAATGGAACTGTCAGAATTTGATTTTGAGCATGTTTAACAAGAAAGTTGATCAAAGTCAAAGATTTTCTAAGTTCAAGTTCTAAAACAGAGAAATTGACCTAACAACCTAATGAATGGCCTGGGCACCAAACCGTTAATTCTGACAAGTCATAAATGACCTGTAGCTGCAGAGTGAAAGCTCAAAACATGGAAAAAGTATGAAAAATATTAAATTACCTAGAGGGTCATTACAACTACTCTTTTGACTTCATATTTTTGGCTTTGGAATTATTCTACTACTTATGGCTTGCAACACCCTAAATCACACTCTCTCTCGAGTGACAACACTAGCCATGCATAGAGATATACAGTTTCCTGCTAAGGGTTTTATTTGTAACAAAGTTTCGAAAAGGGTATGAGAGCACATTCTACTATAGGATCAAACACATGATTCATATAAACAAGAGTACATTTTATTGAATCAATAGACTTAAATGCATTAATGCGCTCCTCTCAAGCCCTTGTGCAGTCTCTTAACTTTTTGATGTCTTTATCTGAGAGCACAACATTGATAGGAATTTGAGCCTTATTGCTTCTATCACCTTAAAGATGAGTCATAGTTAGCAAAATTAGAGCAACACATAAAATCTGGATAATTTTCTTATAATACAACTCTATTGTATGATCTAGAGTCTGAGAAAATAAGGAAACCTTTTCTTAAATATGTGGAGTCCCTCATTTATAGAAGTGAGGTCCTCATAATGATAAATGAGAATCTATTTGAATAGCTTCATAGAGTCCCTGAGACACTTAAACCTTATGCTATGATACTAATTTTTTTATGCCCCAAGCCTACACCCAGGGTTGGACTAGCACCTGAAGTAGCTAGTGACTCGAGTGTACCCTTGGTCTACCAGGCTACTAAAGATAATTAAATAGATAAGCGAGAGATCTAAAATGTAAAGAAAGAACTAAGCTTTTGAAATTAAAGTAAAGCATACTTTTATATCTGAGACATAATGTAAACTAAAATTTGAGAAACAACTGAACTTAATGTATCTACTAACTGTCTAATAAATTCTCTACTGACAAACTGCATTCAATGCTGATGTGAGGATCATGGTCATAATTTTAAGCTACAGATTGCCTCACATTTCACTTGTTTTAATACTCTTTTGAGCTTACTTTATATGAAATATGCTTATGTAGCTTATCTTGATTTGTAGGATAAAGAACCAAGGACGGATTTGGAGCATATTGGAGAGATATTAGATCTTTGAAGTTTGAGTAGGAGCTAAGGATGATAATTCGGAGCATGTCCATGGATAGGAGATCAAGACGCAGGGTTAACAGAGGCAAAACACCAAAAAAAGGAAAAACAAATGCACTATAGAAGGGCCCTGGTTGACACCCAAGTCTCCCTCATAGTGCAAGAGAGTAGAAGGGGCAAGTGGACTGCCCCACGTGCCTATGGCACCATACAGAGAACCATACTAGGCACCGCAACAGGCTAAATCCTGGCCTAGTTTTGTCAGGATTGGTCCTTTCAACCCGGGACCAACCCTGAAACCTTATATATACTACACTTAGTCATATTTAAGGGAGAAGAACTGATTTTTATAAGGGGAAAGAGATTCTTTGGAGAGAAAACATGCAGAAGGGAAGAAAAAGGGTTTTTACCTAGGTTTTTCCATTCACTTACTATGTTTATAATTGAATATTTGTCTATTCTTGAATTATTGCTCTTGTAATCAATTCATGAGTAGCTAAGCTTATAGTACTTAGGGACTTGGATGAATATGAATGTTGTTGTTTAAAGTTAACATAGTTTCATTAGATTTCAATTACTGAGTTGCTTATCTTTTCTTGATCTTAATTATTTGATTATCTGGCCAGTTCTTAAATACTGTCTATGGTTCGTAAGTTGGACTAGGAGTAGGGAACTTACATTTGCAAATAAGAAAAGGTAGAGCTTTGTCCTAGAACTCTTAAGGGGGGAATAATTCATTAACGTGGATAGGAATATACATGTTAGCCTTGCTTAGTTTATACAAAAGATTAATCACATGCACTTCACTATCAATCGATGACCATACGAATATAGATATTAGAAATAGTTGAGTAGGCATAGAGGTAGTTTGTAAAGACGCTCAACATCGCGAATATCAACCAACAACTAGTAACTGAGGAAATTAATTAAACTTGTTAACTGATAGCTCAACTGGATTGTTATATATCTGCAACCCTGGATCATTAATCCATCTCTGAAATCACAAAAGAACGTAAAATCATCTTAAGTATTATAATTATAGTAATTAGTAATTAATAGTCTCTAAACCAACAATTTCTCCTGTTTACTCACTAAATAGTTGAAATAGGAATTTGTTATAGTTATCAATTCATCAATTCCATATGGAATCGATATATGAACTTACAAATCCTATATTACTTGTTAGACCACATATACTTGCATGTGAAAAAGGATGCAATAAGTTTTTGGTGCCGTTGCCGGGGAATTGTTAGAAATTGATATACTATTGTGTGTTTTCATTAATATGTTTAGTTTTTACTTTTAATTATTGTTTTTGTTACATTACAGGTTTCAGGTAGTGTATGCCAAATACTAGAAGTCAAGGCAGCCCCTCAATTTCATTTGATCATAAAATTAAAAGATCTGCTAGAAGATTCAAAACTATAGGAAACAAACTAAAACCAAAATCTGAATCTAGATGGAGTACAATAACCTGTAGAGGCGCAGGGATGGGATCATGTGCTCAACTTTGCTAGGCCAAAACATGAGAATGCCTCCAAGGAAATAGTCAAGACATCAATTACACGTTACTTTGAACTGGAAGAAGGAACAGTATGGCTAGTGCAGAACACTTGCTAATTTTTGGGTTAACCGCATGAAGATTCACATAAACACTTGACAAAATTTGTGGAATTAAGTGAACTTTCACTATCAGAACATGTCAGAAGAGTATGTGAAGCTTATATTGTTCCCCTTTTCACTTATTTGGGAAGCAAAGCCATGGTTCTAGAATTAGCCAGCAGGTTCCACCACTACTTGGGATGGATTGCCAGAGAAGTTCCTAAAATTCTTCTCTTCGAGAAGAACTTAAGAGTTAAGAGGAAGGATATTCGGTTTAAGCAGAAAGATACTGAATCACTGCCACAAGCATGGGAAAGGTATAAGGGTTATCTCAACGATTGCAATCATCATCAACAGCCTAAGGAGATCATTGGCCACAACTTCATTAAATGACTAAGGTCAGACTCCAAGTCACTTCTAGATGCTACAGCTCAAGGACAAATATTTTTTTTAAAATAAAAGGGTTGGTCATATCGACCAATTATTAAACCACAAAAGTTTGTACAAGCAAAGGCCCAAATCTAGTTTTGGGAAAACCCTATCACCAACTAAAGGCCCAAAATGAACAGAAAAACAATAAAAGGAAAGTAAAGTCTAAGCTAAGAAAAGGTAAAACATCGATCGACACTCTAGAAGCTTCATCTTCCAATCTAATCGCAAATTCCAGCTCTAGCAAGCCATGGAGATAAGCTGAACGTTGAACAAGAGAAACTCTCTCCATCAAGTTGCAAGATGATAAACGATCTACACGTGCTGATGAGTTTTTGTTGATTTTATGAGGGCATTTAAGAATCTCACAAATGCCATAAAATCAATCAAGTGAAGAGCTATGATTAAATTGCAGCCATGCTCAACCTTATAGGCGAAGCCATACTTTTTGGTGATACCATACTTTCAGGAAAATCAAGTTGGAGATCCTAAACAGAATCCCTGCAGTATTGGGCTACCAACCTTGGTGGTCAATCATCCTCTGAACTGACACATCTGCTTGAAAGCAATTTGTTCAGATTCAATGATTATTTGTCCTTTAAAATGGCACAACTTGCCCATACCAGCCCAAACACAAATAATAAAAAATTTATGGTATAAAAGTCAGAAGTCTTTCAAAATCATCATCTCATAAATAGAGGAATATCTATCCTTTATCAAATTTAAAATTATTTTTAAAGCCATTAAAGTATATTCCATGCCAATAGCTCATTCATAGAGCAAAATCGTGCTTATAAGTCATCATTTTGAAATCAAGTTCAAATAAAAGTCATCAATGAGTAAAACACATTTTATATATGTCACTACCCAACTACTGGGACGTGCGGGCACCTACTTTAAGCACCTAGATAGGATAACCCTTACTACCCAATCCAACAGGCAAAGCGGAAATTGAAAGTAAAACATGATAAAATAACTTTTTTAATCATGTGAAAACATTTGAAAACTTTATTACAATGAAAATCCTTTAAGAAACTTAAAGACAACCCTCCCTAGGAACTAGTCAAAACAGGTACAAGAGCTCTAAGGAGAAAATACACATATTAAAAGAAGACACAACTTCCACAATGAAGATGAAGAGTAGAAGCTGCTAGAAATCACCATCGTCCTGTACCTAAGAAACATCACTAATCCTGCAACCAGACTATACCCAGAAAGGTATATCAAAAGTAGTATCTGTACAAACAACATGTAGTGGTAGGCATCATCGGTCGACCCAAATTCACCGCATACCATCATATAAGAAATCAAGAGAAAATATGCAATAAGTTACAAGAATCTTGTCTTTTCTCATCCATCCTACCTCCATACTATTACCATTACTTCCCCATACGCTTCGTTCCCAAGCCTTCCTACCCTGCTCCGCTGCCAACTCTACAATTGGAAGACTCTGTACCATCCCATCCTGGTCCAACTTAACACCTAGGACTTTCCCACAATCACATTTAACACTAGGATCTCTTTGGCCACACTTAACTCTAAGACTTCCTAAGTCAGACCTTACACTAGACTTCCCAGGTCACACTTAACACTAGGACCTCCCAAGTCACACCTTACACTAGACTTCCTAAGTCACTCTTAACACTAGACTTCCCAAGTCACACCTTACACTAGACTTCCCATGTCACACTTAACACTAGTACTTCCCAAGTCACCCATCTTACCAACCGCTATAAGCACCTCAGTGGTTCCAATCTCAACAATCAGGTTTACTATCCAATCCTTCGAGCCAATTGAGAGTCAACCTACAAAACCTTGATTTGCCACTTTGACTAAAGTTAGGATCCTAAGTCAAACACCTTGACCCTTAGCCCTTAGCCCGTAGCCAAACAATGGCTTACCGGAGAGTTTTGCATATTTCACCCCCAATGTTCCTTACCCTTGACATTTTGTTAGTTCAGGCACTTACCAAATACTAGCCTTGTTTCACTAACCCATTCAAACCCAACTTTCTAGGAACCTTAGTTTCCTCCAAACTCACCTATCTTGGACCAGTCAAGCAAAATGCCTCACAACCTTTAGTCATGTGCCCAACTAGCCCAGTCATCACCGCTAGATGGCTAGTCACTCTTTTCGGATTAGGAATTTCAAAGGTACGACATTAACTGAATATTAACAGAAAATATAAACAACCAAGTCCATGTGACTATGAATAATACCCCAGTCAATAACCCGACTCAAAAACCTTATAAGTCATATCCCACTGTGCAAGTAATCGGACCACATATAATTTTGTCACCACTTGCAAACCACACGGACCTCCCACGGATCCCTAGGACAACATCTATGTCATTTAACATACGACCACGATTTACAAAACAACCACCTTATCACTTAAGCACACCAACCCGGCCCTCAAGGACCAATATATATGTCAAGTAATAATAAATATCGGCCCTCTCAGGAACCCAATATGTAAAGGACATCAATAACAGATAAATTCGGTTCACTCAAGGAACCAACTTATAAAGAACATCAATAACATATAAACCCAATTAACTTAAGGAACCAACATGTAAAGAACATCAATAACAAATAAACCCGGTTCACTCAAGGAACCAACATGTAAAGAACATCAATAACAGCTAAACCCAGTTCACTCAAGGAACCAACATGTAATGAACAACAAGTAAACTCGTAAAAGGTGTGGTACTTGAGCCAACCATTATAGAACCTATACAAGGCATGGTACCCAAGCCAACCAATATAAAACCCGTACCAGGCGTGATACCCAAGCCAACCATTAGTATCACATACCGGGCATGGTAGCCGAGCTAACCAATATATATATTCCATACCAAGCATGGTACCCGAGTCAATCGAATGTCATAAAAAATCAAACAGTCAATAATTAAATGAAGAGAAACACACTTCTAACACCAACAAGCAATAAAACTATGTTCATTTCACATAATTTACACCCAGACGCTTAGACATTCATAATCTCATTCCCTAAACATGTAAGTCACATCCATTGCTATGTTAATGTTACATGCATACATATTGCATTGGGAAAATAATACCATCACCTACCCAACAACCAATTTCATAACCCCAAACATAGAAATCCTGTGCGAAGACTAATTCACAGTTTACCCTCTAAACACATATAATTGTTTACCCCAACTCTGGGCCCCCTTCCTGGAATGTGAGTGCATCTTAGGGTATTCATTTATTATCATAAAGGACTTCAAACCCTTTCTATTTATCCCACTTTCCTTAATTAAAGTATCCCTAGGAACCTGCTATGACCTAGCAACTTATTCCCTCACAACATTTTCGGTTCCCCAAACCTACCCACAATCTAGTTCCCTGAAATCTAGAATCACTCACAAGTGAACTAGTTAAAACAAACCTGGAATGAAAACTCATCACCTCGACCCCATCATTCCCTATAAAATCAAATAGCCATACAAATACAATATTCCACTAGACTCCATACCCGAAGACCTAAGCATGAATCTTCCAGTAATTCTACATAATAATATGCAAGAAAATATGGGTCTACAACTACTCAATTAAACCTAGCCTACCTGGATGCCAACCATCTAATGCAGAGGTATGAACACTAACTTCTGGCTCTATGGAGGCAATTCCTGGTGGAAAGCAGGCCTGGAATCCATGGTTTTGCACCCCCATTGAGCGGAAATCTCCCCTCCTTATTGCTCCCAAGCTTTAGAGTAGCCTAGGAGGGTTTTTAGAGCAACCCTCGCCTCTTTCAAATAGAAAAGGAGAGAATGAAATTATAAAACTAATTTTTGGGTTTTCTAATCCTATTATCCCGCTATAGCAACCCAATCCCGCAATAGTGGTATCGCTATAGCGGTAGCAACCCCCTATAGCGGAGTTGACTACCTTGACTTCTGCTATTTTGGAAATTTCTCCATTGTAGCACAGTGTCAACTGCTATAGCAGTTTACATGGGACATAACCTCGATAAATCACCCAAAATTTCCCATTTTACAACAAACTTCTAAATCCTGATGTTTTGAACGAACCCTTTCACGTTAACTTTGATTTCAGGAGTTCTACTCACCTGAATTCACTTGCGAAAAGTCCTACGGACTCCCTAACGCCTTAGCTAACGGAAAACTTAGCTCAACCTCAGACATTTTAGCCAATCCTTTTCCCGATAGCCCTAGACCTTACCTTGCTCAGAATTCATTCGAGACTAGCCTAGCCAAATATTTCTAACTCCCCAACCCAGATGTTTTCTATCATATTCCTCGCACGAATAGCTCACCCATAATGTGGTGCCTTTTAATAATGACTGAATAAATTATAACAACAAATACCAATTTACCCATCATTTGTCCCGGAACGATATCTACGGCGAAAGGAAAAGAATGAGCCAGCACCTTGAACTGTAATGCTCTACCATGGTAGCATAATTATAACCTTACTCGAACCACCAAAATATCCAAATCTCTTGATGTACCCAAACTCAATCGCAATTAAATTTTATCCTGCTTTATCAAGGAATCCCTTCCTTCAAGCTGAACGAGACTAATAAAAGTATGCCTCCCTAAGTGCCCAAGAAATTGGGGCCTCGTCAAACTACCAGAGTAAAGAAATTCCAACATAATGGACCAAGACAATTTTCTATGCCACGAGGAATCGAGACCTGCTGTGGCAAACCCCTTCCCTCAACCGACCCTACCACTAAGGATCATTGTTCATGCACAAGCCAACTTAGTTCAAAATTCCCCACCATTCCACTATACTCTTCCTAAGAGTTACAATTAGTCAAAACATTCTCATAGGATAAGCCTATGAGCAGTTTCCCACATTACTCAGTCAATTACGGGTTATTTTGCCAAATACAACATGAGAGACTATTCCCACCAATAGACAATCACAATTCTAAAAATGCCCAAAAACTTTGGTCCACCATAATCTCACCATTCCTCACTAACTACACATTATCATTACAATGCAAGTAATTACTCAATCAAGGGTACAAGTCATTATGCTAAATAAGGTCTGATGTTCAAATACGTATAGGTTACCTCAAACTGGCAACATCACCCACATCAGGCCAATAACCCGTATGCCCCAAGCTACCATATCTACCCTTTCCTTTTATTGCATTTGGATGCTAATTTTTATAATTCACGCAATAGATAGCAACTCAACTAGCGATTCAAAACAACACAGGAATAAAAACAAAATAGAGGTAAGCAGGACAGGGATCCTGCACTGCCCAACCCACTATAGAGGCTATCCCCAATAATAACAGCCCAAAAATTTACCTTTTTCTGCAAAATTCACCCATTCCCCCTTTCTTATTATCAATGTTAACCCCTGAAATTACATCATGGTCTTACACATAACCCCAAGACCATCCACATCAATGCATAATTGATAATTTTGCACCATGTTATCATAAAATCCATTACTGCTATCATATAAGATTAGACCTTTTCCCCATGGTTCCCAATCAATCCCGACTGTCCTGAAATAGAAGTTTCCCTACAGTCACAAATGATCATGTCCCCTTACCATTTTTACCAATGGTAAGCCCATGCCCAAAACTTAGCATAAAATTTCAGTTAAATCACATAACAGTTAAAACGTTAACCAATCACAAAGTTAAGACTCTTCACTAACCATAATTTTAAAAGTAACTCAAGGAATTACACACCACACATTTGCAAGCATTAAAATAATGCAACACATATAATCAAAAGTCTCAAGCTTCAGCACTCAATCAAATCAGGTTCATTATCTTTTATTCGTCTCATGGATGACTGTTAGCTGATTTATCAATACCTTTACATAGCCTCCCGGGCCAAATACCAATTGGAACCTTCCTAGTTCCAATTCTTTTGCTTGTGTCATTTCAATCAGAGTCAAATGACATCCTTTTTTCTTTTTCGAGATACCAATTGGAATCGAGAGATACCAATTGGACTCCACCCATACAAGGAAGTAACAATCCACATGAAAGGAATGAAAGAAAGGGGATGATTCCTAGAATGCTTCGTAGCTTCCTAAGGATTAGATGTGGACGTCAACACACCAATACCCAGGACTTTATTTGACATTTTCTCTCATATTGGGAGATCGGTAACCTAGTCTCAAATATTATTTGTCATGACTCAACTACCGGGTTGTATGGGCATCTACTCTAAGAACCTAGTTAGGAGAACCCTTACCACCCGATCCAATAGGCAAAATGGAAATTGAAAGTAAAACATGATAAAATAGCCTTTTTAATCATGGGAAAACATTTGAAAACATTAGTACAATGAAAATCCTTTATGAAATTTGAATACAACCCTCCCTAGAAAATAGTCTAAATAGGTACAAGAGCTCTAAGGAGAAAATACACATATAAAAAGTAGACACAACTTCCACCATAAAATCAAAGAGTAGAAGTTGTTGAAGATCACTATCATCTTGTACCTAAGAAACATCATTGATTCTGCAACCATCCTATACCCAAAAACATATAGCAAGAGTAGTATCAGTACAAACAACATGTACTAGTAGACATCATCGGTTGACCCAAATCCACCGCATACCATCATATAAGAAATCAAGAGAAAATATGCAATAAGTTACAAGAATCCCATCTTTCCTTATCCATCCCTACATCCTTACTATTAAAGCTATAGCCCTGTACGCTTTGCTCCTAAGCCTTCCTACCCTGCCCCGCAGCTGGAAGACTCCTTACCATCCCATCCAGGTCTAAACTAACACCTAGGACTTTCCCACAATCACATTTAACACTAGGATCTCTCAGGCCACACTTAACTCTAAGACTTCCCAAGTCACACCATACACTAGACTTCCCAGGTTACACTTCACACTAGGACTTCCCAAGTCACACCTTACACTAGACTTCCCAAGTCACACTTAACACTAGGAGTTCCCATGTCACCCATCATACCAACCACTATAAGAACCTCAGTGATTCCAGTCTCAACAATTAAGTTTACTATCCAACCCTGCTAGCCAGTTGAGAGGCAACCTACAAAACCTTGATTTGCAACCTTGACTCAAGTTAGGATCCTAATTCAAACACCTTGACCCTTATCTCTTAGCCAAACAATGGGCTACTAGAGAGTTTTGCGTATTCCACCCCCAAGGTTCCTTACCCTTGACATTCCATTGGTTCAGGCACTCACAAAATACAAGCCTTATTTCACTAACCCAGTCAAACTTGACTTCCTAGGAACCTTAGTTTCCCCCAAGTTCACCTATCTTAAACCCATCAAGCAAAATGCCTCAGAACCTTTAGTCATGTTCCAAACTAGCCCAGGCATCACCGCTAGCCGGCCTATTGATAAGTTGGTAGTCTACCAACTTATAAAGCCTTTACTCATGAATTATTGCCATGTTTTGATAAGATTTAGAGGTTGTTATGGCCTTTATTGACATGAATGTAGGTACTTTTATCCTAGAGAAGAAAACATGGAAAAGGACCCAAAAGATCTCAAAAGGAGTTGAAGTGCGAAGTTGATCAGAAGAGATAAAGATTCTGTCGTGAGGTGCAGACCTCATGTGACACGCACAATATAAGGTGTGGTATGCATGTTCCTCCGCATGAAGCTCAAAAAATAAGAGAAGGATCTGTTAAGGGGTGCGTCCATCGTGTGACACGCATAAGCTCTGGTGCAAACCGCACCCTGCTTCACATGACAACTAGATGTAAGCTTAGTCACTGCTTTGTGTGTGTGGAGCTGTGTGATATGAATAAGACAACGTGCAAAATGCACATCGCATTGCACAGCTCTCGAAAGGCAATTTTATTTATTTTGATATGATGATTTGGGAACATTCTAAAACCCAATTTAGGCATTATTTTTGATAGTTTTTGAATAGTTTTTAGTTTTTGAAGCAAGTTTATCTCCCAAGGCAAGAAGAGGGTTTCACTGTAATTCCTTCCTCATGAACCTTGGATTCACCATACTTGTAAATTTGAACTTGGATATTGGATTCTTTCTACATTTATTGAAAAGGAATTTGAATTTCCCTATGGGTATATTGATGTGCCGCCATTTTACGGAACTTTTGACTCCTTTAAACTAAGAACAATCGTACATTTTCAAGCAACCGTTGTCGTTTTTGATGTTTTTATGTTATATTTGCAGTAAAGGGAGACAAACATAGAAAAGGAAGGAACTACGATCAAAAGCTCGCCACTGCCTAAGAGTGACGGCCACCATGATGGGCCGTCACACACATGATGGTCCGTCACAGTGACCGTCAAGAAGAAGAGCATCACTGCCTAGGAGTGACGGCCACCATGACGGGTCGTCACCCATATGACGGTCCATCACAGTGACCGTCAAGAGTTAGCTGCAACACTGCCTTGGGGTGACGGCCGCCATGACGGTCCGTCAAGATGGTGACGGTCCATCACCCCAAGCCGTCAAGTTGAGACAGTCGGCGACACGGAATCCGAGCGTTTTTGGGTTTACTTCCTGGACTCCTATAAATACCCTATGTTAGGTTTATTTTATTATTATGCCAGTTTATTAGTTAAGCTTTTTAATATAGTTCTCCCAATAGTTTTAAGAGAGACTTGGAGATCAAGAAACACGTTTTACACTTCTTGAATTCGTGTTCTTGAATCGTTCTTGGGATCTTGTTTTTCTTGCTCTTGGAATACTTGAAGATTGTTTTCATTATATTGTAAGGATCTTTTCCCTTTATTATGATTATTACTTTCTTTTCTTCTTCTTCAAGCATGATTAACTAAAACTCTCACGACTAGGGTTGTGGGAGCCAT
Organism: Jaltomata sinuosa; assembly: GCA_003996215.1. Taxonomy (NCBI): domain Eukaryota; kingdom Viridiplantae; phylum Streptophyta; class Magnoliopsida; order Solanales; family Solanaceae; genus Jaltomata; species Jaltomata sinuosa. The sequence continues at coordinate 39,022 of QJPP01005070.1, forward strand.
GGCAAACGTAGCAAGATAGATTCCGGGTAGCGTCGGGTTCAATATATATGTTGTCACGTTGTTAATCATTCATTATGTCACGTTTTCTAGTGGTTGCAAACATTAGAACTTGCCTAGGTTTAATTTGCTTGAGTAAAGAGATTAAAACCGGGAAACTTGATTAACGACGAGGATTCGAGACTACTAACTCTCGTCTTATGATTAATGCTGTAACTAGATTAATCTACTTGATGTTTAGGATTGAAATCTAAAAGCACACCTTTTCAAGTTCGAGAGAATTGAAAAGTAAATTTGTCTATTTGGTTGAGAAACGTTTAGACGATACAATTAATTCAATCACATCGTGACACGCATATAGAAAGAACCCCGTTAAGCCTAGAATCGACTTTGTTACTAACGCCGTGGTAAACACTTCCCTAGTTCTCTCTCTCCTATTGATTATCATTCATACGTTAAGTGTTTGTTTTGTTTACAAATATTGATTACAAAACCCCCCCTATTTACCGGAAACTATTGACGACTAGTCACATACTTCACTAAAGGCTTAATCTTCACCATATTCTCTGTGGGATTCGACCCCAACCTTTGTTGGGTTCTATATTTGACTACGACCGCTTACGCTTCATTAATTTGAGGTGTAGTTTGGGCGTTATCAAAAAGTGGCGCCGTTGCCGGGGAATACGGTTGTTAATTAAGTCTGGTGTGTTTATTTGACTCTTAGTCATACTTTCCTGCTTTTATGTTTATTTGTTGTTTTTGTTTTTGCTAGGGTACAGAGTTGTGCATGCCAAGTACCCGGCGCTCGGGTGAATCAACATTACCTTACGACCCCGAGCTTGCTAGAACATTGAGGCAGAATATGGCAGCACAACAAGAAGCAGCACGGATCGCTGCAGAACTGCAGGCCCAACAAAATTTGAATGCTGGAGGTCTGCAGCACGATCTTGAGTTGCATGATGAGGATAACGATTTAGATGGAGTTGGCACTACGGGCGCCATTGTTGTTCCACCGCTACCTCCCGGAGCCAAGTTCAACATCACTAGCACGATGATCCAGCTGTTAAACTTGAGAGGAGTGTTCCGAGGTGCCGCTGGGGATGATCCAAACCAGCATCTGATGAATTTTATGGGCATCTGCAAGTCGTTTGAACTGCCAGGCGTGAGTCAGACAGCGATCCGGCTCAGGTTGTTTCCGTTGTCTCTGTCTGATGAGGCAGCGTTGTGGTTGACAGAGTTGACCCCCGACTCTATCGCAACTTGGGGAGAGTTGAGAGGAGCTTTCCTAGAAAGGTTCTTTCCTCCCTCTCGGATGATACAGTTGAGGGACGAGATTAGCAACTTCAGGCAGCAGCCCCACGAAGCATTGTACGAGACTTGGTTGCGATTCAAAAAGAAGATAACACAATGCCCGAACCATCAGTTGACCGAAATTTTTTTGATGCAGACGTTCTACCGGGCATTGAATTCGGCTACCAAGCCGACGTTAGACAACGCAGCCGGTGGTGCATTCATGGGTCTCACTTTTGCCGACGCCACAGCTATTTTGGACAGGCTCACCAAAACCAACAGGGCCTGGCACACACGAGATTCAGAGGTAGCAGCTAGCACTTATGTAGTTGGTGTGTCAGCAGAGCAGCGCAGAAAAGAGGAAGAACGCGACCAAGACATGGCCCATCTAAAAATGCAAATGGACCTCTTGACGAAGCACTTGATGTCAGGAAGTATCGAGAAGGTGAAAGCCGTGGGTTCGCAGGGTAGAGCAGCAGGGGTTGAATTTGATGAGGAGGCCAACTATTTGGGGGGTTTCCAGGCCAATGGCCAAGGAAACCAAGGTCGAAACTATCAGAGAGACAACCACTATGAGAAAGGCGGCTACAAAGATCGCGACCAAGGAAACTGGAGGAACAGCACCGATCGAGGTGGGTTGTATATACCACCTGGTAATCGGGATAAAGCTGGCAACGAGGCAGAGACGTCAAAACTCAAGAACATGATGGCCAAGATGCTGCTAAAGGTGGAATCGACTGACTCTGGGGTAAAGGCAATGAGGACTGAGTTATCAACATTGAGTCAGGTAGTGGAGTCACATTCCACCGCGATCAAGCAATTAGAGCAGCAAGTGGGTCACATATCGGCATCTCTAAACCCAAGGAAGACAGGTACCTTGCCGAGCGACACCACTCATCCGAGGAATGACGCAAGCTGTATGGCGATCACGACCAGAAGCGGTAGAACGTTACCGGAATCATATCCGGTAACTCAAACTCAAAGTGATGTTGCGGATGATGAAGAGGCGGTAGAGGAGGAAACTCCAAAGCCCGCGGAGAAAAGCAAGGAAGCTGAAAAGCTTCCAACTATGATGCCTCGACCACCACCTCCTTTCCCACAGCGTTTGAAGAAGAAAGCTGACGATGGTAAGTTCCTGAACTTCATGACCATGCTGAAGCAGATTTCAATAAACATACCATTGGTGGAAGCGCTGGAACAAATGCCCGGTTATGCCAAGTTCATGAAGGACTTGATTACAAAGAAGAGGTCGGTAAGTTTTGAACCGGAAGACAACCTCCACCACTGCAGTGCTATTTCTTCAAGGTCGTTAGTCGAAAAGAAGGAAGATCCAGGTGCTTTCATTGTTCCCTGTACTATCGGGAAGCTCAACTTCGGAAGAGCATTATGTGATCTTGGTGCTAGCATCAACTTGATGCCTCTAGAGGTCTACAAACAATTGGGTTTGGGAGCTCCTAAACCGATGTCCATGAGAGTGATGATGGCTGACCGTTCGGTAAAGCGACCTGTGGGAATATTGTCTGATGTGCTAGTAAAGATCGGTAAGCTTATATTCCCGGCCGACTTTGTGATCTTGGATTGCGAAGTAGATTTTGAAGTTCCCATAATCTTGGGATGACCATTGTTAGCCACAGCAAGAGCACTGGTTGACATGGAGAGAAACGAACTGACCTTTCGATTGAACAATAAAGTGGTCAAGTTCGATGTGTCCAAATTGATAAAGCAACCAAGTGACATGAGGGTGGTCGCGGTCATCAAGGCTATTGAGGAAGTCCCTGCGGATGTGTATCTTAAGGAGAAGGGTTGTGGTGAAACCCGAGCTGTGATGAGAGTAAGGTCGCGATTTCAAGAGGACGAGCAGGTGAAGGAAAGCGGTGAAAATAAATCAAGAAAATGAAAACACCGCAAAATAATCTGCAAAGAAAGAGCGAAGAAATTGTCGCGACTAGTGATGGAGCCCAAAGAGGAAGCTGGAACGCCACACTCCATCGAGTTCTCCTGTTTTGGAGACCCTGGCGGTCTCCAACGTCATGTCAGAATCTGAGTCATATCGACTTCACAGGTATTCCTTTATTCTCACAGTTTTTAGTTTTCATATGTATGCATTGGGGACAATGCATGAATCTAAGTTGAGGGTGTGGGGAAACCTGTGAGTCACCACCGAGGGTTTTTGTTACTGAGTTCTTTTCCCTCCGGTGTGCTATCTAGTAGAACCGGCATGTTTAGGTTGTTATTTTTTAAATTTTTTTTTAGTGTCTATAGCAAGCATGGCGTTTTTCTTGTTTAAAAACGAGGCCCTTTAAAAATTTTCTGGTTTTGAGCTTATGTTGAAACGATTGACTGTCTGGATCCTTGTATGTCATTGTGTGATTATGAGTAGAATGAGTATGCTTAAGCCGAGCGGTTGTTTGATAGTTGGTAGCGATATAGTTTCTTGGTACCAAGAGCGTGTGAGATTATTGTTATAAATTCTTACTCTGTGCATGCATCTAGAACTTGCCCGGTCTATTTTGTTAAGTTCAAAGTTTGGTTGCTTAGGAAAGGATCACAGGCCCTTTTTGTGTGCAGTCCACTCAACCTAAAAGACCGTCCAAATATAAATAATCCCTTTTGATCCCTGTTTGAGCCATAATTGATCTTATTCTTTCAATAACCTGTCACCGTTCCTGTTTAACTTTGAATCCCTATTTTAGCCCTGGTCCTTCCTTGGACATCATGCACCTCAACGCAGGCAATCAACCTAAGTTGAGGGTGGCTACTATAGAGGTAAACCATGTTTTGGCCCTGGTCCTGCCATGGACATCGTGCACCTCAACGCAGGCAATCAGCCTAAGTTGAGGGTGGCTACTACAGAGATGAATGATAAGAAAAAGAGGATGGAGAAGATTGGTTGTGAATAGAATGAAAATTCGGATGTGTGCCTAAGAAAAGAAAAATAAAAAGAAGTGAAGAAGATCGAAAAAGTAACAAAAAAAATTCTCAAAATAAAGAGGCCGCACCTGTAGCTAGAGAGAAGGAAATAAAAAGGCGAATAAGGATGGGCAAAGTAAAGTATGTGGCAATAAGACCTCGGTAGTTCCAAGGAGGGATTAGTCACTAACCCCTAAATGTATCCTACCTGCACCTGAAGCCTCATTACAAGCCAAAACAAGTCCTGTAGTGATCCTGAGCGGCCTTCTGAAGAATCGAAATAGAATAGTAAGGGCAAGCCTATGGTATCGCATGTGCATTGTTTGAAATCGTTTGTGAGTGTGAGCACTTACCTAATCCCAAATCTTGTGTGTGGGATTTCTTTGTGGTGAGGGCACCAAGATGTCTGTATTGTCTATTGATTGTTAGGATAGCTGCGCGTGTGTATGCATAATATTCTATCATATCGGAATGACATGTTTTGATCCTTGCAAGTTAGTGTTTCATACATTTGTGTGCTACGAGGGAGCTTGATTGAAAAAGATGGTGAATGACCATGAGTTGCTAGAGACACGAGTTTGTTTTCTTAGTTGAGTCGTATTATTATTTTGTGTCATGTTGCTTGAGGACAAGCGAACATCTTAAGTTGAGGGTGTTGATGTGCCGCCATTTTACGGCACTTTCGACTCCTTTAAACTAAGAACAATCGTACGTTTTCAAGCAACCGTTGTCGTTTTTGATGTTTTTATGTTATATTTGCAGGAAAGGGAGACAAACATAGAAAAGGAAGGAACTACGATCAAAATCTTGCCACTGCCTAAGAGTGACGGCCACCATGACGGGCTGTCACACACATGACGGTCCGTCACAGTAACCGTCAAGAAGAAGAGCATCACTGCCTAGGAGTGACGGCCACCATGACGGGCCGTCACCCATATGATGGTCCGTCACAGTGACCTCAAGAGTTAGCTGCAACACTGCCTTAGGGTGACGGCCGCCATGATGGTCCATCAAGATGGTGACGGTCCGTCACCCCAAGCCGTCAAGTTGAGACAGTCGGCGACACGGAATCCGAGCATTTTTGGGTTTACTTCCTGGACTCCTATAAATACCCTATGTTAGGTTTATTTTATTATTATGCCAGTTTATTAGTTAAGCTTTTTAATATAGTTCTCCCAATAGTTTTAGGAGAGACTTGGAGATCAAGAAACACGTTTTACACTTCTTGAATTTGTGTTCTTGAATCGTTCTTGGGATCTTGTTTTTCTTGCTCTTGGAATACTTGAAGATTGTTTTCATTATATTGTAAGGATCTTTTCCCTTTATTATGATTATTAATTTCTTTTCTTCTTCTTCAAGCATGATTAACTAAAACTCTCACGACTAGGGTTGTGGGAGCCATGGCAAACGTAGCAAGATAGATTCCGGGTAGCGTCGGGTTCAATATATATGTTGTCACGTTGTTAATCATTCATTATGTCACGTTTTCTAGTGGTTGCAAACATTAGAACTTGCCTAGGTTTAATTTGCTTGAGTAAAGAGATTAAAACCGGGAAACTTGATTAACAACAAGGATTCGAGACTACTAACTCTCGTCTTATGATTAATGCTGTAACTAGATTAATCTACTTGATGTTTAGGATTGAAATCTAAAAGCACACCTTTTCAAGTTTGAGAGAATTGAAAAGTAAATTTGTCTATTTTGTTGAGAAACGTTTAGACGATACAATTAATTCAATCACATCGTGACACACATATAGAGAGAACCCCGTTAAGCCTAGAATCGACTTTGTTACTAACGCCGTGGTAAACACTTCCCTAGTTCTCTCTCTCCTATTGATTATCATTCATACGTTAAGTGTTTGTTTTGTTTACAAATATTGATTACAAAACCCCCCCCTATTTACCGAAACTATTGACGACTAGTCACATACTTCACTAAAGGCTTAATCTTCACCATATTCTCTGTGGGATTCGACCCCAACCTTTGTTGGGTTCTATATTTGACTACGACCGCTTACGCTTCGTTAATTTGAGGTGTAGTTTGGGCGTTATCATATATGATAAGTGGTTGATTTACCACTTGACTATATCTTTTTTCTTATGCTTTTTGTCTCTTTTAATGATGATATAGAACAACTTATAGCACGTTTTGGTTATATTTTAGGTGATTCATATCTTTGAAGATATTTGGAACAAGTGGAACAAAAGAGAAAAAATTTTAGCAAAGAGGAGAAGACACCATTGAAGTGCCCAGGTCCACCGCCCCTGCGCTATTTGAGGTGCAATAGCTCTCCTGCAACTGTGAATAAAAGAGCACACCAGTGGCTTGAATGCTCTACTGATACAGGAGCACCTGTTCTATTGATGCCGCCATAGCAGGCCCGCCCCTGTGCTAGAACTTTGCCATAGCGGTCACGCACCTGCAGTCAAAATTCCACAGGTGCGGTTGATGGATTCCAGTCAGGTCCCAATTGGTCATTTCACGCATTTTGAAACACCAGCTCACATAAATGATACCTGAGCGATCTTGGAAGGTATATTTGTCAATATTCACATATTTTGGCAACCTTGGAGAGCAAGTTCATCTCCCTACACCAAAGGAGTGAAGATTTGGATGATTTCTATTGTAAAATTCTTCGATTCCATTTTTCAACTCTTGTTCTTAATTGATAAATTTTATGTGAAATTATTGAATTGAGATTTGGGTTTTGTATTAGTGATAATATTTAATTTGGGTATTGAATTCTTATCTCGTGCTTTCTCTTGATTAAGCTATGTGGGTCTATTGAATCTTTCATGCTTTAATTACATAGTTGATGGTTACAAACATTGACTTAGCATACTAATTTTGGTCTTGCTTGAGAGAGGAGTTATTCAATTCGGAAAGGTTCATTAGTGGGGATTTGTGGTTTCCACTATAGATCAAGGCTAGATATTGTTTGATTGTCGAAAACTCCCATTTAAGAGTTGGGGCTAGAAATAGCCCAACTTACCCAAGATAAATTGGTTGGCTTATTATTTACTCATGGAAGTTTGAGAGAACACACAAGATATATGCTTGATTGGTTAAAAGACGGTTGAGCATACTCTTAACAAAGGCTACCTATGCACTATTTGGTTGAAAGTCTTGTGAATTGAATTCCCATTACCAATTCTCCCTTATTGTCCTTGCTTGGTGAAAGCAAGGTTAAAGCCATTGATCAAATCTATCATGTAATTGATTTTCTTTATCCTTTGTTTTAGTCTAAAACTCCCCCTTTTGTTATCTTTCCTTTGTTTTGCTCTTTGAAATCCAATAAGTTTCTTAGATTCTTTATTAGCTCAATCGCTAGTACATTATTCTTTGTAGGATTGACCCCGACTCTCGTCGGGTAATACAAATTTTATGTTGCTTAATGATCGTTGATACCTCCATCTTAGAGAGTACATTTGAGCGTTATAAAAAATGGTGCCATTGCCAGGGAATAATTTGGCATATTGAGTTAGTTGAGAATTTTAGTTTACTTACTCTAGTTCAAATTTGTTTTTATTTTGTCTAGTTTTATTTTGTTGATTGATTCCATGGCATCTCGGAATGTTAGAAATTGTTATGGTTGCAACCCTTGTTATAATAATTCTTGTTGTTATTGTGGAGGACCCCACCTTTGGTGGAATTGTAAAATTGTTCCTAGGAGTAGAAGGTATTCACCTTCTCGCTCCTATGATGGGTGTAATTGCTACTTTGTGTGGTGATCATGACAGACATTGGAGCGATTTCCCTAATGATGAACGTCCTCCTCTCCACTCTTGTGCCAATAATGTTTCTAGTGGTGCTTGTAATCTTAATAGGAACCATAACTCGGCAAGCTAAGAAGGAATGTATGCTATGCTACAAACTCTCTTGGCTATGCAAGATAGCTTAGAGGAGGGTGTGTAGTCCATAAAGAACAAAGGAAGAAGAGGAGAGAAATTGTGCCACGCAATCCATGGTAGATTTGTCTACTCCTCTTGGTCAAATTAGTGAAGAAAAACCTCTAAGACCACTTCTTGAACATGCCTCAAACATTGAGGCCAAGCAAATTAAATTTGGGGATGATGATGAAGACTTTCAAAATATGAAATTTATTGAAAGTGAGTTTGTATTAGTAGTGCTCGAACCTAAACAAGAGGAGGACACAAGGAACAATCATGAATTGAAGGTGTTGTGGCAACCAACTACCCCATATATGAATCATGGTGCCAAACCCAAATAAATGATACTTGAGTTGCAAGGCAAAGTCCAACGTTTCATTTTGAAAGACTCTAGTTCATTCAAAAGTGAGGATGTTATGAATGAGGCAAGTTTAAAGGTGGAGACGCCCAAATCTCACTCCGACAACTTTCAACCGTAAGTTTTGTTGAATATACGAAAGTCAAAGTAATCAAGCTTTTGGAAGACCTTGGAAGGAGGATGGATTGAGGTTTATCTGGTTTTAAGTTTGTCATGGATAGAGAGAAAAGTGACCTTCCTCACTTGAAGGCAAAAAAGTGCAAAATGTGACATTAAGAAAATAGCCTACTCATGCCTTCACCTCACCGCTTGATTGTCACCGGAAGTTCGATTCAAATTTGGGTCAAAGGTTCAAATCTTCCAAGTGGAGATCTAGATGGTGAAGTAACTTGCATCGTGCCGCAATGTTAAATTATGCGCTTGATGGAAGGCAACCCATCATTTCAAAATTTTGAAGGTTTACAATTTTTTATTTCTTTACTAGAATAGCTTAGTTGTAAATTTTGACTAATCCATAAAGTTTCAAGTCTTTTTTAGCTATTTGGGAAGGTTGAGAAGTGGAGGCCCCATAAAAATCCAATCAAGGACAAAAAAGGGTGAAAAATGACATGCAAAATGGGTGTGTTTCCCATTCAGTAGTGTGCACGTCGCACATGCAATTGCACCCCAAGACAGTAAAGCTGCCAAAAAGGTTGAAACATGTGACATTGGTATGTTTCATACCTGGAGTTGTGCGCGTCACATCAACCATCACACCTCAAGCCAGTAGTTGAGAAAAGTTGGCTGAACTTTCCAGGTGAGGTGCACCTGCGATGAAAAATCCTGCAGGTGTGTAGGCGCAGGTGTGCAGGTGCAGGTGTGCTAAGGTTTGACGCAGGAGCGCAAGTGCCAGAGCGGTAAACATGCCAAAGCTGCGCAAGTATCTGACCCATATATTGATAGAACAGCGGTAAGACACACGCAAGGGAGATGATGAACTTGTGGCTAAACCAGCACAGGTGCACTTTTCGACCCCTCTTTCACAGAATTAAAAGCAAAGAACCCTTTTAATTTCCCCATTCTTTTAAAATCGTTCACCCTTTCCTTCCACTTTCAACTCCCTAGTCTCTTATTATATCTCTCCCACTCTTACACACTGCACCTTAAAATTTCAAAATAAGAGAAATCTCAAAGGAAAAGGGGAGAGGATTTTTGTTCTTCAAGAAAGAAAAAGGACTCAAGGTTTCAAGTCCAATCTCTCCATAAATCTTTATGGTATATGTTCTAATTTCTTTTAACTTGAAGTCTACCATTTTAAGGGTAAAGCTTGGTCTGTTTTTGCTTTTTAAGCATGTACAATAGTGTCAAACCAAATCACATAGGGCATGATTTTTAATTGGGCAAACCTCTTTTAAATCATGATCATAGGTGTGTGTGCATCAGTAAATAAGGGAATTTGAAGTTTGAGAATAGTTCCTACCATATAAGCATGCTTTAATCATGTTTGATAAAATGCATGATTGGAATTTTCTACCGAAGAAAATGAAGCCGCAGGTGCGGTCCTAGAGGTGAAGGGGAAATTCTGCAACTGCGCTCACCAGCCCACTGTTGGGGCTGTTCTAAAATTGTAAATAAGAGCAAGTACGCTCTTGGTTTGACTGTTATAGGGCCTCCACACCTGCGATGAAAAAATTCACAGGTGCGGCTAATGAGAAGAATTTTTGCAAATAGTAGATGTGCAGTCGTGTCTTCCTGATCCTTTAAAAATTATTTCTTTGGCCCACATACTTGGATTTGAATTGCTGAACAGGTCCATACACTTCTTCTAACTTGATTTGACATTTTTAGGTACTTCAAGCTTCAAAAATGAACCACAACCATATCGATGATGAACCTTTGGGTGATGATAATAGGGAGGAAGCTGCGAAAGCACCATTTGACACCTCAAGGTTAATGCCTCATGACTGTCAGCGTTGTTACTACTATAATCTCCTTGACAAAAAGATAAAGTCGGAGAAGGGGTTAGATGAGACGAATTTAGTGGCGTGCCTTTCAGATTTCTATGGGCGTCTTATGACTATGGGATGGACATGTTTCATACTAAACCCTTGTGGGGCAAATGTGGAATGGGTTAGTTAGTTTTATGAAAACTTAAAGAGTATGGACTTCAATAACTCAGAACTCATCATTAGGGGGAATGTTATGAAATTTAGGCTGGAACAGATTAATACACACTATGGGCTGCCCAACCATCCACTTTAGCCTATGGAATAAAAGGATTTATGTTCGGGAAATTGGCTAGTGTCTAAGTTATGCCCTCAGGGAGCGACAGTGAATTTGGCAAGAACACTCAAGTCTATATCATCAAAGATCTTCATGGTTGAGGCAAAGATATGGCTAGCAATTATTTACAATCGAGTTTCACCTACCAGGCATAAATCTGGTGTTTCTCCTCTTCGGGCCAGGATGACCTCTTGAATTCTTGATGGCATTCTTGTTAATGTTGGTCACTATATCATCCAAGAGCAGAAGGAGTATTTGCTTCAGGATAGCCCTATTTTGATGTTCCCTTCCTTGATTACTGAGCTGTGTCAGTTGGCTATGGTTCTTGTACATCCAGGGGATCATTGGGTAGCACCTAAAATAACTTACCATCCATTGAAAGTGCAAGGAGAATGAGGTGCACCAAAGAGCAAAAAGAGGAAAATTGATATAGTAGTGGACCCGTGTCCTTCCTCTCAGGGAATTCAGGCTAAGGGACCTTTTGGGTCGATTACTTCTCAGTTAGACTGCATCTGAGACATCATGAGCCAGAATCACAGTAGCTCTACACAGCCATCACCTTCAGCCAACCTCTTCACCGAAGCAGCGATGCATTCATATCCAGAAGCAACATGTTGATTCCATTACCACAGTGATAGCTTCTGTAGGGTTGCTTGAGCAGGAATTTCTTGAGTCTTCCAAGGCTCATGCTTCCCTTCAGTGAGACTTTATGGATGAGAAGAAAAAGAACAAGAAGCAGAACAAGTTCATGGTCAAGATGTGGAGAGGTATCAAAGCCATATTCAAATGGAGGAAGCCGAGCAAGAAGATTCTAGTTTCCGAGAGTGATGATAGCGAGGAGTACTATTTACAATTTGAGGAAGAGAGTGATGAGGATGATGATGATGAGGCGCAATCCTCTTCTTAGCATATTTTAGCATACTCTAGAGTTTGCTGGTCTGATGCAGACTCCAGGAAACCCCGCACTATTTCCCTTATTTTTCATTTCATTATTTTGCATTGAGGACCATGCTTTAATTTTTAGTTGGGGGTGGTGTTTCCCATGTTGGATATTATATTTTTGCCCTTGTCGAGCTTATTTTGTTGGATACTGTGCCCTCGTAAGGTTTTGTGTTATGTTTGAAATCTATTGGATTAGTTGTTTTTCGTTGGATTAGTCATTTTTGGTATTTCTTTATTTTGAGATAGTTGATTTTGAGTGAGGATTCCTAATGATAGATTGAGTGACGAAATTCTTAAGGTAAATCATCACTTTGTTTGGTGTTTGAAGCCAGGGGAAGTCTGAGTACCTGCTAGGCTAGATAAAATTGCTTGTGTGTTGGGGTGTGTATGTTTGTGAATTCTGAGTAGCCATATCGATTTAGATAGATGATTTGGCCCTATGATAGATTGAGTGATGTCATTCTTAAGGGAAAATTGTCAACTTTTGAGATAATTGGAATAATTATTTGATTGGTACTAACAAATTTAGCCTTGTATGTGAATCGAGCTAAATTGAGCATACCCTTCCAAAAAAAAATTGTGACATAGTTGAAAAGCAAAGAATGATTTTTGCGACAATGCCTTTATTCTTTTTTTGAATTTTTACCAATTAGTGATTACATAGATGCAAAATGTGGCTTCATTTGTCCTTGTTTAGGAAGAAAATTGATCCATGCTGAATAGTTCACATGCCATGTTTGTTGGGTTTTGTTGAATAATCCCCGTACTTGATAGTGTCATCAAGAACTTGCTCGGTTAGTCATTCAAAGGCTAGTCTTAATTGTGTTGGATGGAGAAATGATCTTAGGCGTTCTTTGTGATTATTGAGGCCTACTAAGCCTTTAAAGCCAACCATTGCACTCAAATTGTATCACTAGTCATCCCTCTTGAGCCTAATACCTCTTCATTGGTAACCTTAATAAAAGCCTTGAACCACGTTAAAAATATGAGTGAAATAGTGCTTTGTGGTTCATGAAATAGAAAGAAAGTGGCTTTGGTTTCAAATTGAAAAAGTTGTGTAGGATTCAAGGAGGATGTAGTAACTCTAATAAAAAAATGCTATCCTACCATTCCCCAAGCCTACATTACAAGCTTAGAAAAGTCCTTTGAGATCCCCAATGAATCGCTTTTGAGTTAGTGGTGAATGAAAATAAGGTCAATCTTATGGTTTGATACTTGTTCGTACTTGAAGTCTTTGTGAGTGTGTGTGTGCATTTGTCCCTTGTTTTTATCGTTGTAAATAGAGTGTTTTGGGACTCTCTTTCTTGTGAGGGCATGTGAATTATGATACCGGTGATTTTGATACTTTTTGAAAAGGAATCAAATGAGTATGTTTGGTGTACTAGTGGTCATAAGTCACTTCTTGAGGATTGGTTTTTGTCACTTGGTCATATTTGTAAGACTTCTGCAACTCTTGAAATTGTTTGTGAAATTGAGGGGATTGTTGTGTTGAGAATTTGTTTGTGATTGACAAATTTTTAGTACCAATCGAAATCATATCCTTTCTGCTTAAATTGACAAGTGTGTTGTGAAAATGAGTGGATGACCCTTATGATTCAAGGAGTTGGAATCTCTTGGTGATTTAGTTGCAAATTGCTTAAGGACAAGCATGAACTTAAGTTGGGGGTGTTAATAAGTGGTGGATTTACCACTTATCTATATCTCTTTTCTTATGCTTTTTGTATCTTTTAATGATGACATGGGACCACTTATGGTATGTTTTTGTAATATTTCAGGTGATTCATATCTCTGTGGATATTTGGAATAAGTGGAACAAAAGAGATGAAATTGGAGCAAAAAGGAGAAGACACCACTGATGTGCCCAGGTCCACCGCCCCTATGTTGTATGAGGTGCATCAGTGCTCCTACAGTTGCGGAGAAAAAAGAGCACCAGTGGCTTGCGTGCTTTACTGATAGAGCATCACCTGCACTATTGATGCCACTACAGCGGCCCCACCCTTACGCTAGAACTTTGCCATAGTGGTCACGCACCTGCGGTTAAAATTCCACAGGTGCAGCTGATGGATTCCAGTCAGATCCCAATTGGTCATTTCACACTTTTTGAAACCGCAGCTCACATAAAACACTCTTGAGACATCTTGAAAGGTATCTTTGGCAATATTCACATATTTTGGCAAGCTTGGATAGCAAGTTCATCACCCTACACTAAAGGAGTGAATATTTGGATGATTTCTATTGTAAAATTCTTAGATTCCATTCTTTAACTCTTGTTCTTAATTGATAAATTGTAGGTGATATTATTGAATTGAGATTTGGGTTTTGTATTAGAGATAATACTTAGTTTGGGTATTGAATTCTTATCTCGTGCTTTCTCTTGATTAAGCTATGTGGGTCTATTGAATCTTTCATGCTTTAATTACATAGTTGATGGTTGCAAACATTGACTTAGCATACTAATTTTGTTCTTCCTTGAGAGAGGAGTTATTCAATTCGAAAAGGTTCATTAGTGGGGATTTAGGGTTACCACTCTAGATCAAGGCTAGTGATATTTTGATTGCCAAAAACTCCCATCTAAGAGTTGGGGCTAGAAATAGCCAACTTACCCAAGCTAAATTGGTTGGCTTATTGTTTACTCGTGGAGGTTTTAGAGAACACACGAGATATATGCTTGATTGGTTGAAAGACGGTTGAGCATACTCTTAACAAAGGCTACCTATGCACTATTTGGGTGAAAGTATTGTGAATTGAATTCTCATTCCAAATTCTCCCTTGTTGTCCTTGCTTGGTAAAAGCAAGGTTAAAGCTATTGATCAAATCTATCTTGTAATTGATTTTCTTTGTCTTTTGTTTTAGTCTAAAACCCCCCCTTTTGTTATCTTTCCTTTATTTACTCTTTGAACTCCAATAAGTTTCTTAGATTCTTTATTAGCTCAATCACGATTACATTGTTCTCTGTGGGATCGACCTCGACTCTCATTGGGTAATATAAATTTTTTTTTAATAATCGTCGATACCTCTATCTTAGAGAGTACATTTAAGCGTTATCAGTATACTTTCTTCTTCCTTTAGCATGAGTGGCTAAGTTTCCTTGTCTAGGGATGTATTGATGATGGGTACTTTATAAAAGGGTATGGGTCTTGCTTATTTGTGTTTATAAGTGCTAATATGATATGGGTCTAGTGATTTCACCATATTTTAACTCTAAAATTGGTGGTTACAAACATTGATTTAATTTACTTGATTGTGTTCTTGCTTGACAAAGGGGTTCATGATTTTGGATGTGAAATTTCTAGCTAGAAATAGCTCGCCGAAAACACCCATTTAAGGGTCTAAGCAAGAAATAGTGTGACCTCCCAAAGCCTATATTGGTTGGTTTATGAATAAACAATGGTGCTTGAATAAATACCGTAGGATGAATTATTGTGTGATCGAGAGATTAACAATCATGCCTAAAACCAATGCTACCTATGTTATTTAGTAGGAATTTATGCAATTAAGCAAGTATCTTGACCCGTATTCGAGTCCTATCAGAAACACATCCTTAGTCGTCCTCTCTCTTGTTTACACCTCACATTTATTTTATTATTTGGTTTTGAATTGAATTGTGATAGATTCCGAATCCCCCCTTTTAAATTATATGTTGTTTGGACAATCTACTCTCGTTGTGAAGTCTTATATACAATCTCTTTGGTTAAGCTCCAATTCCCTGTGGGATCAACCTCGACTCTCATCGGGTAATTGAAATTGTGTTTTGCTTAACGATCATATTTACCTCCATCTTGGAGAGTACATTTGAATGTTACCAAATATGTAGATGTTGTCGGGGATTTGTGTTTGAATAGCCTTTTTGATTGTGAATTGAAATCACGTTATAGAGTGTTTGTTCTTTTTATTTGGTTTGTCATTTTTGTCCATTACAGAGGCAGCCCATTAGCTAAGTGGGTGACAATGAGAGTGTCGACAGTTTCATGGACGTAGCCAATGAACCCATAATTCAAGTGGTAGTAGGTGCAATCCGCCTACCTCCCACAGTTGGAGATGTGGTGTTCCACGTCACTAGCACAATGCTCCATCTTATACAAATGAAGGGGATGTTTGGAGGAGAAGCACATGAAGATGCAAATAGGCACATCCATAACTTCATGGAGATATGCCAACCTTTCATCTTCCAAAACATTCCCCAAGAATCTATTCAGCTTCGCCTATTCCCTTTCTCTCTAATTAGGGAAGCCACAACTTGGTTTGAGGAATTGTCGGATGGGTCAATCACCTCTTGGGATGAGTTGGTAGATAGTTTCTCAACTAGATTTTCCCTCCCTCATGGATGATGCAATTTAGGGATGAAATTACAAACATCCACCAACTTCACGAGGAGCCTTTGCACAAGGCATTGTTGAGATTCAAGAAGAAGCTTGTGTTGTGTCCCAACCATGGATTGCCGGATAATGTCTTGCTACAAAGCTTCTATAGAGTTTTGAATTCGATGAACAAGTGCATGACCAACAACCTTGGGGTGGTACTTTAATGGACCTACAATTTGAACTTGCATCGATCCTTCTAGAGGGAATGATAAAGACTATCCAAGCTTGGCACACAAGGGAGGCTGATGTTCCTACCTTGGGAGTGGCCACATCCATTTTAATAAATGATATGTAGAGAATGGATAAACAGAGGGATGAGACAACGGAAAAAATGATGACGCAAATAGACTTACTAGCCAAGCATATGATGGGGGTCGGAGGTGCTAAGATTGTAAATGATGTGAGTACACTAGAGATCAAGGCTAGTGATGATGAGCTAATGACCATCGTGGATGGTAAACTTTGCTACTTATTGGAGGGTTCTCGTCCTGGGTATTATCGCCCGAGGATGAGAATAAAAGTTGGAATAGGGACAAGAAATGAGATGGAAATTGGAGGGATAGTGACAAAAAAGGTGATAGATACAATCACCGGAGCTCAAATTCTTACATACCTCAAAACAAGTCGGATTCTTTATATCAACCCACCACAATAAATCATGAGCATTCAAAGATAGAGTACATATTGTCCTTGGTTTTGAAGAAGGTAAACACAACAAATACTGGGGTTAGTGAGCTTAAAAGCAAAGTTTCAACACTTTATCAAACTGTGAGCTCTCATTCGGCATCAATCAAGCATCTTGAGGATCAAATAAACCATCTATCTACTCAAATGAATCCCAGAATGAAGGGAACACTCCCTAGTGACACCACAACCAATCCCAAACATGACGCTCATGTTATGGCTATTATTACTAGAAGTGGAAGAACGAGCGGTGTGGTGGAAAAGCCTATTGTGGATGTTGTGAAGAAGTCAGCTGTTGTAGTGAAGAAGCCTAGTGTTGACCCCATTGTCGAGCCGTGTGACAAGGAATCAAGGCTACACATGACAAAGATGTTGTAGAACCAAAATTTGGGGTGAAGGTTGGTGCACCCAATGTCTTAGTAAATAATGATATTGATGATAAGAGGGAGGAGGTTGAATCTCCTCCTCAAGTGGCCATTGATATTAACAAAGACCCTTCTATTGTGCAAAGTTTGATGACCACACTAGCAAAGGGACTTCCTCCATACCCTCAAAGGTTAAATAAGAAGAAGAAAGAGAACAAATTCAATAAGTTTGTTGACATGTTCAGCAAACTTTCGATAAATATTCCTTTGGTGGAAGCCTTAACGTAAATGATGGGGTATGCCAAATTCATGAAAGAGTTGCTCAAGAAGAAGAAGATTGTTGATGTGGGAACTATTGAGATATCACACAGCTGTAGTGCTGTGATGATAAACAATGTTGCTACAAAATGGGATGACCGGGGTGCATTCACCATACCTTACACTATTGGGTTGTCTGTGTTCCGTAAGGCCTTGTGTGACTTAGGGGCGGGCATCAGCTTGATGCCCTTAGTGATCTTCAAGAAGTTAGGATTGGGTATGCCCAAACCTACATCTATGAGACTACTCATGGCTGATAGGTCCATTAAGCATCTAGTAGGGATCCTATTTAACGTCTTGGTAAAGGTCGACAAGTTTATTCTCTCGATAAACTTCGTGATCTTGGATTGTGAAGTAGATGTTGAAGTTCCCATCATTTTGGGGCGACCATTATTGTCTACTAGGATGTTGAACTTGGAGAACTAGAATTCCGAGTTGGAAGCGAGGTAGTGACATTCAACGTATGCCAATCCACAAAGCCTCCAAATGAGTTAAGGGTAGTCTCGCTGATAGATGTTGAGGGCAAGCTTGATGGTTTCCTTGAGGAGTTTGAAGTGGGAAAAACACCCAAGATTGAGGTGTTGCCAAATCGGTAATAAGATGATATTTTGAAGTTGTTGATGAAGCAATTCCCCATCTTAGGGTGGGGCCATGCCCACTGGATTAACATGCTATCTGACAATGACTAAGTTTGAGGTACTATCATCGCGCTGCGACATAAAATCAAGCACTTCTTGGGAGGTAACCCAACTGTATTTACTTTGTTTTTCCTTACCTTCTTGTTGTTTTTGGTTTGTTTAGGAATACATGGAGAAGAAAATTGAACAAGTGGAAAATAGGGCAAAAATGGGGCGTGCAGAGGACCATGTAGTTCGGACAAGAGATTGTGCACGTTGCATGGGCCAACGCATCCCAAGTCAGTGAACTGGAAGAAAAATGTTGAGTTGGAGGTGATGTGCACTGGGGTGTGCATTTTGCACGAGCCCATATGCGCGTCGCACCTCCATCGCATACCATAGCAGAAAGCTAGGCCAATTTGGGGATGAAAAAGGTTAGGTGCGAAGCAACATGTGGTCTATACAAGGGCTTGTGCGAATTGTACATTGCGGCACACCAAGTTAAGTTTTAAATTTTAATTGATCGACCCTACCCGGATACCAACCCGGTGAATTTTCTTATTCTTTTTCTCTTTTTAAACCACCACCTTCACCCTCTTCTACCATATTTCTCCCTCAAATATCTTAACACTCTCTCAAAATCCTCCACAAATCCCTCAAACTCTCCCAAAAATCTTCTCTTCCTCTCTCCCATACCTCTCTGCCGCTGTAACCCAATCGTTGCCGCCGTCATCTCTAGGCAAAGTAGTGGGTCACCATTGTTGCACTTCCAAAGCTTTGATTTTTACTTCCCTTCACTTAGTCATCACTTGTGGTAAGTTCCCCAACGTTAAATACGTGTTTTTATGTTGATTGGAAACTCATATTGTGAAGCATGCTTGTTAGAATTGCCATGTTGATTTTTGGTGAGATCCAAAAATTTTGGGTCCTTAATTTTGAATTGTATTGTGATTTTGCTGAGGATTAACTTGCTAGAACTTGATATTGTGATAATGCATGTCGATTATAGTAGTTTTTTAGACTTAAAAATTTGTGTTTAGGGTGAAGTCTGAGTAACCTACTTGTGATTGATACATGATTTGGCCCTATGATAGATTGGGTGACGTCATTCTTAAGGGAAAATCGTCATTATCATGAGGTTTGGTTGAGAATTGATTTTTTGGGGTGTAACTTGCTACTCTTTTGTGCCCATGTAATTTGTTGAATATGCTTATTGGGTGTATGATTTGGTTGAGAGGTAGGAATTCTTGTTGAATGAATGTGCCAAATTGTGGAAATTGAAGGCTTGATGTTCCCAATGATAGATGGTGTAACGTCCTTCTTAAGGAAAGTCATCGAGTTCTTCTTTTGTTTTGAATGGTGATAATGGATTCCGAGGAATTCTGAGTACCCGTATGATTTGGTTTTGATCATATAATGTATGGCCCTATTACTTAAGTTGTTTAATCATTGGTTTGATGCTCGGTGGCAAGTGCTTAATGCATATCTTGCTCTACGAATCACATGTGTAATTCACAAGAACACAAGGAATTCCATTAATTTCCTTATGCATTCTGTATGTTACACGTAGATCTCGATGTGCGAAATGCACAAGGCACCACACCTTGTGAGAAAATGCTGACAGTTTTCTCTTTTGAAGGGCAAAGCATAGTGCGACATACACTTCGGCTTGTGCGAGCCACACCAGTTTCGCACCTCAGTGTAGAAACCCTTGTAGGTTTCTGGTAGCTCATGCGAAACCACATTCGAAGCGCACTAAGCCATGTTCATTTCACACATGGTCCGCATGAACCATCAGTTACCTACTTTGCTTTTCTACACCTTTGCATTCCGTTCTTTTTAATTTGTTAACTTCTTTCTACTTTTCTTCCTTTACATATATCAAAAAAAAATTGCTTATACTTTTGGTACTCACAGTCTCCATGTGTAAACTATGTCTTCTAGTAGGGAAACACAGTGCGCTAACCAAAAAAACCATCAGCTGCGAAAGAGGCAAAAATTTGCTTTAGGGTTGAAGGCCAAAAGGCTATCTACAACTGGGACAAGAATAGAACCTTCAACGAGGAGCAGAGCTTCAACTTTATGGCAGTCGGTGAGGATCTACCGAACATCAACAAATAGTTTGTCGATCGAGAGTGGAAACTATTCCAAGAAAGATCTCGGGGTCTACTACGAGGAAATAGTTTGGGAGTTCTTTGCTGGTTATAAAGACAAACAAGACTCCAAGGGATATAATGGGACCGTGGAGAGGTTTCCTAACTTGGATTTAGTTGTTGTCCGAGGCAAGAAAGTTTCTATCACTCCAGTTATCATCAATGACATCTATTGGAGTCACCCAATTGAGCCTGCTCTGCCATTCTTGTCTAGGTTGTCTGCCAAGCAAAAGCCATATCATGAGATGGCCCCTATTATTGCTCATGAAGTCCCTCTATGGTCAACTATGGGGTTTGATATTTCGAAGAGGTCTATGGTTTTGGAAGTTTGTCTCTAGTATGAACTTATTCACATCCATTTCCTTCTCTTACAGAATGATTAGAAGATAACTCAGAAAGGGGCTATTCTGATTACTGCTATTATGACAGGCGAGCATATCAACTTTGAGAGATAGCAGCTATGTCATAAGGAGGAAAGCTCATAGGGGAACTAATTATTTCCCTTTCCCGGTGCTCATTTCTAAACTTTATGCTAAAGTCAATGTCCCCCTCCTCAGCTTTGACAAGCTTACACATGCTATTGGGACAATTGACCTTGATAGAAAGACTAACAGGGATGCTCCCAGGTTTAAAAAGTGCAGGACTGAGCAATTGGGGGGAAGTTGACGTTGATGACTTGGATGTTGAAGCAAATGTCTCCTCTCCTTCTTGGGTAGCCTCAGAAGCACATACTCCAATAGCTTCTACACCTAGAGAACCCTTGACCAAAAGTGGTCTCCAAGATATGGTGGACAAACCTTATAATCATGAAAGGCAACTGAATGCTTTGGCACTCAAGTTACCCGAGTTGATTGAGGCAGTTGTCAAAAAGGCCATCAAGGGAGTGGTAGAAAGTGTCACCACACTCTGCAAAAGGGTATACACTATTGAGGGAGTTATGAATGAGATTCGAAAGGATGTAGCCAAAGCAAAAGGGAAGGCTCCAGTTGAGGAAGCAGATTTGAGCACCTTGCCTCAACCCCGTCAAACTCGTGGGCCCATAGATGACTTATTTTAATCTTTCGCGGATGATGAGGCAGATCTACCTGGTGATGAGAATGCAGAGCTAGATGATGATCAAGACCCAAATTTTTAGCAGGTTCTTAGGGAATCCTTATCTACTGCGCACTCCCGAAAGGGTTGTGCTGGTCCTAGTGGAGAGGCAACACATGATGGTTATAGGGCATAGCCCTACAGGGTGTTGTCGCACCTCTTTTTTCCTTATTTGAGCTTAAAGCATTGAGGGAAATGTTTTTTTATGGGGGGGGTGGTGTTATTTGATTTTGTTGATTGGTTTCCCATGTTGGGCTTGAGATATTTTATTTCCCTTGCTGGGTCGATAATTTTATTTTTCCTTGCTAGATTTTTTTTGGCCCTTGTCGGGCATGTTGGATGATTGTGATGATATTGCCCTTGCCGGGTCTTTCTCTTATGTTCAGAGATTATTTGTGCCCTCACCGGGCTTGATGTTTAATCTTAATTATGCACCAGGTTAGTTTTACACGTTCCCATTGTTTCACTACCTGAGCCATGAAAATGCGCTAAGGGCCCACGCCGAGGCTAGTTTTTCAAATGTTTCATGAGTGCACAAATTTGGTAGTCGCCTTGTTAATAGTAGTTTAGCAATAAACTCCTAGGGTTTTCTTAATACCGTAGTTCTTTCCCAAGGAGAAAATGTTTTCTTTTTTTTTCTTTTGTTTTTGTTTCGAACCAGGTTAGTATTTCCCTATGATAGATTGAGAGGTGACTTTCTTAAGGGAAAATGTCAAGTTTCAGTTTAATTTGAGTCCATGCTTTGCTTGTCTCGAAATGGACACACATAAAATATTTCTTGGCAAGATGTTTTTGGAAATGAAGGAAAGAGGGAAAATGAATTTTTGAGGAAAGCACTCTCTTGTCATGACTTGCACAATGTCGGTTTGGCTTTATCGATTCACAAATGAGTATGTAATGAACTCGAAATAGCTTGTCAAATGTCATTTGTCCAAATCGATCTTGACACTAATGTTAAGGAATCTTGTGGCATGATGTCGTGTATGGTGAGGCTTTACCTTGATTCTTGTGCATGTGTGTCATCTAGAACTTGCCCCGAATTTGATTCAAGGCAAAATTCTAGATGTGACCGAGCTTAGAAGATTATTCTAGGCCCTTTTAGAATAGCCACTTCACCCAAATGACTTTCCTTGACATATATCCTAGTAAACCCTTTTTGAGATTGTGACCGTTCTTTGGCACCTTTTTCGATACCTTAACCTTTTTGGAACCTCTATCTTTGCACCCGTCCTCTCTAATGGCTTGGAAGTAAAAAGTAGGCTAAAATCCTAAGTTTGGGGGGGAACTGAATTGACCACATAGGCAAAAGCCTATGTTTTGGAGTGTATGGATTTAATGTGTAGAAGAAAAGGAATGCACTTCAAGTGCAAGGTAGCACCTTATGTTGAATTGAAACTTGCTCCAAAAGTTCAATATAATGAACAAAATGAAAAGAAAAGAATTGGTGCTACCAAGTGAAGGTGTTACAAGGAGGTAGAATGATCAAGATTAAAAGGGAAAAGCATGGGATGTGTGAGGAAAAATAAGGTGAAGTCAAAGTTCAAAACTGTGAGTGGTGTTCAAAATTTAAGAGAAAGAGCGTTAGGGAAGCTTAGTAACTTGAGACAAATGCAATCATCACCTTAGCCCTAGCCAATATCATAACATGCAAGTCCTTAGTGATTCCGATCTTGGCCACTCTACATTAGTGGTGATGTACATGATAGGCAAGCCTATGGTTTGACATATGTGCACTTGAACTTCCTTGAGAGAGTGAGAGTCTTTTTGGTTCTCTTATGATCCCTTGTATTATGAAATTGTATGATTGTGAGTGGGATTATGTCACGACCCAACCCGTCGTGAGTGGCACCCACCCAACCCCCGGATGAGCGAACCAATAGAGTTCCACCCTTGCCTAGACTAACAGCCTAAAACCAGCAAGCATCAAAGTAAACTAGCAATGAAAATAAGATCAACTACTCAAAATACTTATCATAATTAATAATGTGCGGAAAATCCCACCTAGGAGCTGAAAGTCATCGTACCAAACATCAATACCAAATCTAGAGTACGGGGATGCAACGCCAAACAAAATAAGAATAGTTTTTAAGTCCGAACAAATGGACTAAAACTCTAATGATAATCCCAAGTTAGCTCAAATCGACAGCTCACCCTTGAAGATCGGAAACATCGATGCTAAATCTGAGGTCTCGTCTCAGCCGCTGGAAGATTTCATGTACTCACCAAAAGAAAGACAAGTGTAGTATCAGTACACTACCACTGTGTACTGGTAGGATCATCAGCCAGTAATTAAGAAAATAGAATATAAATAGTACACAAAATCCATTAACAAATATGGCAAACATGCAACAATATCACAGGCATCTCTAGACTACAGGTCTCTACCTAGCTTGTTACCGCATGAATCCATCTCTTACAGTTATATTCCACCAACAAGAATAACCATAACCACACCTTACCGTCTATCCCAGACCCACCCTGGAATCCCCTCTAGACAACTACCACTGTAAGTAATTACCCGGCCTAAACTACGACCAATTCAATAATGATACAACAGTTATCGTCCACTCAAGGACCACCAATATATAACTTTTTTCGATAACAACCCGGTCCACTCACGGAACCAATATCAAGTATCACATTAAATAAAATAATCCAGTCCTCTCACGGAACCAATATCAACCAATGCAATACAATAATCAATGAAATAGTGCAAGATGCAATAAAGTAAACCCGTACCAGGCGTGGTACCCGTTCCAACCGAATGTTATACCCATACCAGGCGTGGTACACATGCCAACCATTTGTTATACCCGTACAAGGCGTGGTGCCCGATCTAACCGAATGTCAACAACAACAGTCAATAGAATGAATGCACACCCCTTGTAAAGCCAACAAGTAAAAACCATTCAAATATAGACTGTAAACCCTGCCTGGAAATTACCTCGCCCACCCTGTGGACGACCCCTAGCATTACTACCTCTACCTTCCGGGACCACTGCTCTAGTCTACTCCTGACCCTGATTACCTGCCTGCCTATGTGGACAATCCTTCTTAAAGTGGCCCAACTCACCACAAGGAAGCAACCACGGTCCAAAGTAGGCCTGCTAGCTGATGTATAAGATGCCCCCTGACCTATAGGAGCTGAAGACTGAGCTCCCGGACGACCACCTGTAGTAGCTGGAAGAGCTGAATGAATAGGACGGGCCGAGTAAGCCTGCTGATGCTGGCCCCTGGAGTATGAACCACCAAAATTTCCCTCATTCCGGGGCCTTTTGGCTAAAGCCTTAGCCTGCCCTGCTTGCCTAACTCCCTCAATCTTTTTCACATAGTCCACCACATCATTAAAACCCTTCCCTGACGAAGTAATATGCACTGTCAGTCCCTGCAGATCACTATTCAGACCCTTGACAAACAACCGGACCCGTTCCTCCTTAGAACCCAACATCTATGTAGAAAAATGAGACAACGCATGAAACTTAGACTCATAAGCTGAGACCTACATGCCACCCTGCTCCAAGTTTAGAAACTCATCCTTCTTCCGATCCCTCAAAGTACGGGGATCGTATTTCTCTAGAAACAAGGCATGGAACTGCTCCTAAGTTAGTGGAGGTAAGATAGATGATCGACACTCAATATGAAACCTCTACCACTGCTTGGCATCACCCTACAGCTGAAAAGTGACAAACTCCACCCCATGATGACATACAATACCCAACTTGTGCAACCTCTCATGGCAATCCAGGATGAACTCATAGGCATCCTCCTTGTTTGTACCCTAAAACATCAGAGGTTTCAGCTTAAGAAACTTAGTCAGCATCTCATGCTCATTACCTGTCATCACTGGGCCTAATATTGGCCTGAGAAGATCTTTTGTGCCCAAAGCTGCATCCATCCTTGGTGCTGTAGTAACTGTTGGCTGAGTATCCAAGGCCTAATTTTCATAAGCAGCGGGTATGGCTCCAGCACCAACTAACCCGCTTAAAATAACCCACGCCTGCCTGAAAGCCACTGGTGTCATATTAGGAAGGCCTGCACCCCCAACCGGTTCCGCCTCCTCCTGAGTTCCTCCATCTTGTACCACTACTTCTTCTACATCCATAGCCACAAGGTCCTGAGGTGGGGAAGGGGTTACCTCACATGAAGCATCAGCAACTCAAGCTCCACCCCTGGTGGGTATGTCTCCAGCTCGTCCCCTGCCCCTTCCTCTACCTCTGTCGTGAACTGCCAGACCCGCTGTTGGGACCGCTGGCCTTGCTCCATTATTCCTTGTAGTGACAATTTGTGGACAGAAGAGTGAATAAGGTTAGATACCAATTTTTATCACTAGATACCAATTGGAATCGAGTTATAGCACGAAGTAAAAGAAGGAAGAGATAGTTTTTCCCTAAAGCCCCATAACCTCTCAAAGAAAAGTACAGACGTCTCCGCACCATTCCATAAGACTCTACTAGACATGTTTGGTAAAACGAGATCAATGAACCTAGGCTCTGATACCATCTTTGTCATGACCCAACCCGTCATGAGTGGAACCCACCCAACCCCCGGATGAGCGAACCAATAGAGTTCCACCCTTGCCTAGACTAACAATCTAAAACCAGCAAGCATCAAAGTAAACTAGCAATGAAAATAAGATCAACTACTCAAAATACTTATCATAATTAATAATGTGCGGAAAATCCCACCTATGAACTGAAAGTTATCGTACCAAACATCAATACCAAATCTAGAGTACGGGGATGCAACCCCAAACAAAATAAGAATAGTTTTTAAGTCTGAACAAATGGACTAAAACTCTAATTATAATCCCAAGGTAGATCGAATCGACAACTCACCCTTGAAGATTGGAAGTAGGTGCTAAATAGTACACAAAATCCAGTAACAAGTATGGCAAACATGCAACAATATCACAGGCATCTCTAGACTACAGGTCTCTACCTAGCTTGTTACCACATGAATCCATCTCTTACAGTTCTATTCCACCAATAAGAATAACCATAACCACACCTTACTATCTAGACCGGACCTACCCTGGAATCCCCTCTAGACAGCTACCTCAAGAAGTGATTACCAGGCCTAAACCACGACCAATTCAACAGTCATACAACAGTTCCCGGCCACTCAAGGACCACCAATCAATAACACTTTTCAATAACAACCCGGTCCACACCGGAACCAATATCAAGTATCACATTCAGTAAAATAACCCGATCTTCTCACAGAACCAATATCAACTAATGTAATACAATAATCAATGAAACAGTGCAAGATGCAATAAAGTAAACCCGTACCAGGCGTGGTACCCCTGCCAACCGAATGTTATACCTGTACTAGGTGTGGTACCTGTGCCAACCATGTGTTATACCCATACCAGGCATGGTACCCAAGCCAACTGAATGTCAACAACAACAGTCAATAGAATGAATGCACACCCCTTGTAAAGCCAACAAGTAAAAACCATTCAAACATAGACTGTAAACCAAACTTAGACATTCCACACAAATCCCTTAAGCAACGTAATGCATATAATTACTTAGACAACGAGTACAATGAATATACATATTTGTAGAAATACAAAAGCCATCACCTACCTTGAATGTTCTAAGCTCTATTCAACCTAAGCTTTCCCATGTTTTGGATTCCTCTCATGTTCTTGATCTAAAAATAACACATAATGCATACAATTAACATACAGGTCTGTATATTACCCGGATTATACCAAATCCCTAAACCCCAGGCCACCCATGATCATCCCACCCTTTTCCCGGGCTTTTCCACCGTTAATTCTCCTAGTCTTACCATTTTTTACGGACAAAACAAAAAATTAAATAGTCTATGATCATTTTAACGTACCTAAATCAACACCCAAGAACATACATGTTTGGAACCCTCTTCTTCCCCGAATTTCATCATCCCTAGGTCATTCCAACCTACCCTAATTCCCATCCTATCAATTCTACCACATAGGAAACTTAGTACAAAGTGTGGGGAACGAAAACCTTACCTTAGGAACGATTTTTGGCGGAGGAATCAAGAAAATCGCTTGAATTTGCCCAGCCCTTCTCCCAAAAACACTTGTGAAAATCTGATGTTTTAAGAGTTATTTCTGCATTAAAAACCCATCGGCCCGCTATAGCAGTCCCGCTCCACTATAGCACTCCCTCTATAGCGGTCATCTACCACTATAGCGGTCTTAAGTGAGTTGACCGCCCCTTGACCGCCGCTATAGCGGTAATTTATATTGCTATAGTGGTGGCCGCTATCGCATGTGATAGCGCTCATCACGAGCAGAAAGTCCGTAAATTTTCCAGTTTTGGCCATTTCACAACACACTTGGTTCCACCGACATCCTAAAACAACCCTTTCACATCAAACGCGATTTCGAGAGTTCTACTTACCCGAATTCGATTCCAAAAAGTCCCCCAGACTCCTTTATGTCTTGGCTACATGGAAAACTAGCTTAATCCAAGACACCTATACCCATTTTTACCCAGATTTCCCTAGACTCTATCTCACTCCAAAACCAGTCGAGGCTAGCCTAGTCCAGAATTTCAAACTCTCAAACCTGGAGTTTTCTAACTCTAAAACTTGGCACGATTAAACAACCCGTAATGACAGACCCGGTCGTTACAGATTCTCTCTTGTGGTGAGTGGCATTATGCACTCGAATTGGAGAATGAAGTCTCTATTTCAATTGAGAGGAATGAATGAGATAAGTTGTGTAGAAAATCTTGAGGAAAATCTTGATGGTCCATACCAATGACTTTAGAAGCTTTATATATTGTTTCAAATGACAAAATTCCCTTGATTTTTAAATGAGAAATGAGGTCCTTTGAAAGGGTTTTGAAATGATCAATTGCCTTGATAATGTGGTGGTTCAAATTGAGATGAGCATGGTAGTCGAGTCTTTTGTTTGAGTCTTTTTGTTTATTATCTTTTTCTTGGTTTTAGAATAGATTAGTCTTTTGTGCGTTCATTGAGTTTTAGAGCATAATTCATTCCTTACCTTGTGAGTATCTTGCTTGAGGATATGCAATAGTTTAAGTTTAGAGGTTTTATAAGTCGGTAATATTCCAACTTATTAAGCCTTTACTCATGAATTATTGCCATGTTTTGATAATATTTAGAGGTTCTTATAGCCTTTATTGACATGAATGCAGGTACTCTTGTCCTAGGGAAGAAAACAAGAAAATGGACCCAAAAGAGATCAAAAGGAGTTGAAGTGTCAAGTTTATCGTAAGAGATGAAGATTATGTCGTGAGGTGTGTACCTCGTGCGACACGCACAACACAAGGTGTGGTTTGCATGTTCCTCCACATTAAGCTCAAAAGAGAAGGGAAGGATCTGTTAAAGGGTGCGGCGGTCGTGCGACATGCACAAGGCCTTGTGCGAACTGCACCCCCCCTTCACATGACAATGAAAAGTTGGTTGAATCACTGCTTGCCTGTGTGGAGCTTTGCGATGCGCACAAGATCATATGTGAAATGCATGTAGCAACGCACAGCTTCTAAAGGACATTTTTGTCCATTTTGATGTGACGATTTGGGAACATTCTTAAACCCAATTTAGGCATAATTTTTTATAGTCTTTGAAGCAAGTTCCTCTCCCAAGGCAAGAAGAGGGTTTCACTCTAATTCCTTCCTCTTGAACCTTAGATTCACCATACTTGTAAATTTGAACTTGAATATTTGATTCTTGCTACAATTAATTAAAAGGAATTTGAATTTCCCTATGGGTATGCTTTTTTCTTTCTTTAACATGAGTGGCTAAGTTTCCTTGTCTAGGGATGTGTTGATGATGGGTACTTGATAAAAGGGTATGGGTCTTGTTTATTTGTGTTTATAAGTGCTATTATGATATGGGTCTAGTGATTTCACCATATTTTAACTTTTAAATTGGTGGTTGCAAATATTGATTTAATTTACTTGATTGTGTTCTTGCTCGACAAAGGGGTTCATGATTTCGGATGTAAAATTGCTAGTGGGTACTTGGGATTCCACTTAGATTGAAGCTAGAAATAGCTCAATTTGCCGGAAACACCCATTAAGGGTCTAAGCTAGAAATAGTGTGACCTCCCCAAGCCTATATTGGTTGGTTTATGCCTAAACAACGGTGCTTGAATAAAGACCGTTGGATGAATGATTGTGTGATCGAGAGATCAAAAATCATGCCTAAAACCAATGCTACCTATGTTATTTAGTAGTAAAACGCAATTAAGCAAGCATCTTTACCCGTATTCGAGTCCTATCGGAAACACATCCCTAGTCGTCCTCTCTCTTTTTTACACCTCGCATTTATTTTACTGTTTGGTTTGGAATTGAATTGTGACAGATTCTCAATCCCCCCTTTTTACATTATCTGTTGTTTGGAAAATCTACTCTCGTTGTGAAGTCTTTTATACAATCTCTTTGGCTAAGATCCAATTCTCTGTGGGATCGACCCCGACTCCTATCGGGTAATATAAATTATGTTTTGCTTAACGATCATCGTTACCTCCATCTTGGAGCGTACATTTAAGCGTTACCACCTGTCACTCTTGTCGGGTTGGGAATTTCAAAGGTACGACATTAATCGAATATAACAATACAATATAAACAAACAAGTCCATGTGACTATCAATAATACCCCTAGTCAACAATCGGATTAAACAACCTTATAAGTCATAGCCCACTGTGCAAGTAACCTGACCATATATAATTATGTCACCACTTGCAAACCACTCGCACCTCCTATGAATACCTAGGACATTATCTATGCCATTAAACATACGAACCTGATTTACAAAAGAAACCACCTTATCACTTAAGCACACCAACTCGGCCCTCAAGGACCAATATATATGTCAAGTAATAATTAATCCCGGCCCTCTTAGGAGCCCAACATGTAAACAAAATCAATAATAGATAAATGCAATTCATTAAAGGAACCAACATGTAAAGAACATCAATAAAAAATAAACCCGATTTACTTAAGGAACCAACATGTAAAGAATGTAAAGAACATCAATAACGGATAAACCTAGTTCATTCAAGGAACCAACATGTAAAGAACATCAATAACAGCTAAACCCGATTCACTCAAGGAACCAATATGTAATGAACAACAAGTAAACCCGTACCAGGCATGGTACCCGACCAAACATTATAGAACCTATACCAGGAGTGGTACCTGAGCCAACCAATATAGAACCCGTACTAGGCATGATACCCGAGTCAACCATTAGTATCCCGTACAAGGTGTGGTACCCAACCAAAGTAATATATATATTATGTACCAGGCATGGTACCTGAACCGACTAAATGTCACATAAAATCCAACAGTCAATAGTTAAATGAGCAGAAACACACTTGTAACACAAACAAGCAACAAAACCAAGTTCATTTCACATAATTGACACCCGAATGTTTATACATTCATAAACTCGTTCCCTAAACATGCTAGGCACATATATTACTAAGTTAAAGTTACATGCATACATATTGCATTTAGAAAACAATACCATCACCTACCCAACAACCAGGTTCATAACCCCAACATGGAAATCTTGTCCGAAGACTAATTCACAGTTTACCCTCTAAACACATATAATCATTTACCCCAACTCCGGGCCCCCTTCCTAGAATGTGAGCGCATCTTAGGGAATTAATTTTTATCATAAAGGACTTTAAACCATTCCTATTCATCTCACTTCCCTTAATTGGGTATCCCCGGGAACCTGCTATGACCTAGCAACTTATTCCCTCACAACATTTCTGGGTCTCCAAACCTACCCACAATCTAGTTCCCTGGAATCTGGAATCACATACAAGTTAACCAGTAAAAACAAACCTAGAATGAAAACTCATCACCTCAACCCCATTATTCCTTATTCAATCAACCAGCTAAACAAATATAATATTCCGCCAGACTCTTTGCCCGAAGGCCTAAGCATGAATCCTCTAGTCATTCTACACAATAATATGTAAGAAAATACGAGTCTACAACTACTCAATTAAACCTAGCCTACCTGGACGCCAAGCATCTACTGTATTGGTCTGAACACTAACTTCTAGCTCTATGGAGGCGATTCATGGTGGAAAGCGAGCTTGGAATCCATGGATTTTCACTCCATTGAGGGGAAATCTCCCCTCCCCATAGCTCCCAAGATTTGGAGCAGCCTAGGAGGGTTTTTGGACCAACCCTCGCCTGTTTGAAATTGAAGAAGAGAGAATGAAATTATAAGACCCATTTTTGGATTTTCTGGTCCTGTCATCCCGCTATAGTGGCCCAATCCTGCTATAGCGGTACCACCATATTTGTAGCTGCCAGCTATAGAAGAATTGACCACCTTGACTGCCGCTACATTGGGAATTTCTCCATTGTAGTGGTTGTTGCTATAGCACTGCGTCAAATGCTATAGCAGTTGACACAGGACAGAACCTCAGAAAATCCCCCAATATGTCCTATTTTATAACAAACTTCGAAATCTTGATGTTCTGAACCAACCCTTTCACGTCAACTTAGATATCGTGAGTTCTACTCACCCAAATTCACTTCTGAAAAGTCCTACTAACTCCCTAACTGTAAAACCCTAAAAATTCTAAGCTAAGATCCAGACCATTTTAATATGTTGTTAGATTCAAACCAGATGATTTCAAATGGTAAATAGGTGTTGAGGTTAATACTTATGTGTGGGAAGTGTATTAGATATGAATTAGGGCATAAAGAACCTCTAGCTCAAAGTTGAGTCGAAAGCTTCCTTATCGATTGAGTGATAGTGTAAGATTTTTCAAGGGTTACAGTTAGGAATCCATGGCTCGTGGATCAAACCATCGACCGTGGATTGCCCTCGTGGAAATCAGTCCTAAAAATTGATTTTTCACCTGAAAACCACGAGGGGGTTCCACGGGTCTTGGAATGATCCAAGGGTCATGAAACTAACAAGTGGAAATAGTCCAAAATCCTAAAAAGTGGTCTAAGAACCATGACTTCCATCCACGAACCGTGGTTCATTCCACGGGTTGTGGTTCATGTCAGTGGAACCCGATGACTAGTTTCTTTCAGTAGTTTTACTTAGTTATCTCAGGGGTATTTTAGACTTTTCCCACCTTGCTTTTTATTCCTAAACTAAGTCATTTTAGGCCTATTTGGAGAGGTTTTATCCGTACTTAGTCTTTCCTCTCCTCATTCCATCGATTCAAGTTTCAAGAAAAGAAAAGAACGCTATCTTTCAAGCCAAAGACCTAGGGTTCATCCTCAAGATCAAAACCTCCATATTTCGTTCAAGATTCTCCAGTAAACAGGTATGTGGGTATTTAATAAGGATCTCCTTTAACCCTCATGCCCAAAGTTAAGTTTTTAGTTATGATTCTAGGGTTCTTACCCAAACAAGTGTTTTACTATGAATTCGATCTCCTGATGATCATACATGACTACTATTCTTGCAAGAACGATTTCTACATGAATTCTTGCAATTAGATTTCAAAACCCTAGATTTTAGAAGAAGCAAATTAAAGCCTGATTTTACCCAACTATGCAGATTTTATAGAACTGAATTCCTCATGATACTATATGTTCCCTGTATATGTTTAAGTGATATTGCATGAAGTTTACAAATATTTTCTTAAACCCCTAGAATTTAGATGAAACAGACTTAGCCTGGATTTACAACACCTTCTGCATAAACTGGCTTTCTTTTCATGAACTTAGCATGAAATTATAGTATTTCCACATGAACTAATTTTCTTCAGAATTTATCCTAGTCTACTGGTACTCAGTTTTTAAGCATATAAGTATCCAGTTATCAGCCTACAGCTTTTCAAAAAAATAGAATGCTTTCAGTCTTAGTATTATATTGCATTCTCAGATGTTATCAATATTGAGCTATCCAGTATTTCAGCTGCATTAATTGCTTTATATTCAATTGGGAGTAGGCTTAGCATCGAGCGGAATAAAAGATGAAGGCTCATCTATCAGGTTAGGCTGAGACCTTTAGTAGAAGTTCCAAAGTCCCAGAACTATGGCGCCACCGTAAGTATAAAAGGGGCCAGCTGTCAGATTAGGCTGGGCACCCTTTGCCCTTGTGGACATTAGTTTAGTGGATCCACGTTAAATTTGTTTGTACCCTTGGCAGGTATGAACACCCTCCCAGCTAGGGTTGCAGGTTTGTCCCATAGTTAGCTCCGCTTGGGGTATGTTGGTTAACAGTAGCTCCCACAGGTCAGATTCATTATTTCATGACCTCATATTCAGTTATTCAGTTCAGTATTATACAGTTACGTGTTTATATACTTGGTCATTATATTAACTTATATCTTTCAGTTTGCATTTTGTACGGTATATCGGTATCTTTAGCATGCTCAGTAGAAGAAACTTCCCTAAGGATTTACTTTAAACATGACTTTTGGCATGACTCATGATTTTCAGCTTAGTGGCACTATTTTATGATTTATAGACATACTTCATCTTTTCAGTCTATGGATCCCCAAATAACAGTTTTACTTATCTTAAAGTTTCATGACCTCACAGTTACAGTTTAGAAACATGATTTACACCCTTTTTAGTAAAAGAGCTTATGTTCCATAGTTTGACTTATGCACTCTCAGATGTTTATATTTAGTCTAGTTTTCAGTCATTCTTTCAGTATACATGTATTTTCTCATAATTTAAAGTTAGTGCATTATCTCACATACTCAGTATATTCAAAGTACTAACCGTATACCCTCTTTGTGATGCATCATTTTATGATGTAGGTTTCAGTGTTAGCTCCCAGGATCATGGTCAGACATATCATAGCATCCAGTCAGCAGAGGATGAGTTCTCCTTATTTGGGAACTCCAATCAATTAGTAATCATAGTAGTTATTATCAGTTCTTATATCTTTATTAGAGGTAGTTGGGGGTCATGTCCCAACTAACTATCATTAGTGTTAATAGAGGCTTCATAGATAGTTAGACAGTCAGACAGTCAATCAGTTGTATTAGTTTTCAAATACTTTGTATCTTAGTTTTTGATATTTCATTTTGGTATGATATAAAAAAAAATTACAAGAGTTCAGTACATATCTTAGCTTCAACATTATCTTTCAGTTTGTATCTCAGTAGTATGCCAGGCCATGGGTTAGCTTGGAGTCACTTGTGACTCTAGGCATCATGTTACATCTAGGGTGTAGGCTCGGGGCCTAAAAAACTTGGTATCAAAGCACAGAGTTCATGTTCCTAGGTTGCCTGTGAAGCCGTGTATAGTAGTGTCTTGCTTATGGGTGTGTTGTGCACCACACTTATAATCTGGAGGCTATAGGGCATTTAAGAAATGTTTTGCTTCTTTCATACTCCAGGTCGTGTAGTAGAGTTGTTCCTTAAGGAACGTATGCAGATACGTGTGTTAACCCAATTCCTCCAACCATGCCTCATCTTTGAGGTGGCGGAAACAGTAAAGTTCAGATTCCTATCAGTGTGATGCTCTCATATAGAGCCATCAGAAAGTTAATAGATGGCATAAGGGCTTGAGTGGAGCCCGCTAGTGCATTAAGTCTACTGATTTAAAAGCATGTTTCATTTTCCCCTCGTGCAGTTGAGCCTCTAGTAGGATATGCCCTGAGACCTTCTTCCATAAACTTTACTATGGATGGAACCTTAGCCAAAAACGTATGGTTCTTTAAGTGCTTGGGTAGTATAGTCACTCAAAAGTTAGTGTGAATGGAGAAGTTATGAGTGATAAGTAGCATAATGACCCAGAGCTAGGTGTATGAGTTTAGAAGTATAGAAGCTATAAGATGAGGATGGTGATGCTCATTTTATGAAATTTAACTAGTAGGCTTCACGTAGTGTATGCAGAGGATTAAGTTGCTTAATTTTCAATGAGTATGGTGGTGCAGGTAAGATTTATAAATGACCCCTATAGGAATTGGTAAATTATGACTAAGTCATGAGATAAAAGAAAGCCTTAAGCATTAGAAAGGTAGATGTGTATCTAGGGTAGTATGTGGTTGCATAATATTCAGGAGATTATAGGCAGACGATGTTGAGTCCCTTAGCATGGTTTTAATTTAGTTGATTTGGGTGGATGTGAACATAGAGACGTGATGTTAGTAGACTAATAAGCAAAGGTCAGATTGCTAATTTTTAGAAGAAGTGGTTATATATGCCAGTTAGAGTATGATTCCTCTAGCCTTAAAGGTAAAGAGAAAACTAAGAGATGTCTCAGAAGAAGACCTAGACAGGGTTTAGCATCTTTCAATTATAGCCTATCAGGGAGATTTTAGCGCCCAGGAGTACAGTGATACCTCGACCTTACAAGAGGTAGTTGATTATAGCCTAGTTTAAGAGAGATATCGACAGACTTAGAAGGGTGATGTTTGAGCTAAGGGGGAGATGATAGAATGAAGAACCAAGTCGAGTCTTGCAACTCAACTAGTATAGAATTCTAGAGATAGCTATGATGGGATATTGATCTATTCTTATTCCAGCGAATTTCCTTGCACTTCAGTCAAGATGACACTATACTCAGACGTGTTTATGCCATATTCATGACTAAGTTCGTGCACTCCTTACAAATTCATGTCCATTCTCAGCTCCTAGAACAAATAGAAATTTCTCTAGATAGCGATTCCAGTTTTACTCTACGATTCTATGAATTCCAGCCTTATGCCATGAGACTCGATATATATGTAAACTCATGTCTCACAGTATGCTCAGTCCTATGTACTCAGTTCAGTCCTTAAGATATGCCTTAATGTCTAATGAAATCATGCTACATCATATATATGCTCAGACCAGATTTCTTGAATAGTTCATGCTTATGATCTCCTTACTCTAACCATGATTCCTGTGTCCAAAATGTGAGAAACTCAGGCCTTTGCACTTGACTTCTCAGACCTCACCTTGAGTGGTTATATCACGCTATGTATAAGTCATGACCGATCAGTATTCCTTCATTTGTGATGCTCATGATCCCACTCTATCCCTTCAGTGATCTTGGATTATGTTATCATAGTTGTTAGTGGAGGAAGCTAAGTAGTAGCCTTGATGGGATGTACTAGATTATCCTTTTTTGGTGTCCCTTTATAGAAGTTCTTGCAATTACAGTTTCTAGATATGCTAGGGAAAAGAGAGAAGTCTTAGATAGTGTTAGCTACAAAGAATCCCTAGGATGATCTTACTAATAGGCTTGAATGTCGTGATGAAATACATGTGGGCCTTTTTTTTGGTTCAACTAGTGACCCATTGATTATAGTTCAAGGTTAGTGGGTTTTCGTGACAAGAAGAAATATCATTCTTGGGAGATAATTCCAAATGCAAGAGATTTAGTCGAGATAGGCTTGAACATGGTGAAAGCAGGTAGTTAGACTCAAATCTTAGCATCTATATGTGCATTGATGAGAATTTTAGTTGCAAATTGTAAGTGTGGTATTCAGAGAAGTTGGTGTAGTTAAAAAGGGTATTCCTAAGCTCAAAAGCTATCGACCGTATTGGTTAAGGAAAGAATATTCTTGTTCTTACTCCCTGCCCAGGATGCTCATACCTTATGTCCAGTAGTTTAAGATAGCAAGATAGTACACTTCTCATATCAGACCAGTTCAGACCTGCCAGTAATCATTCCTAAGGCTAGAAGGCCCTACGTTCAGTTCAGTCCATGCTAGTAAGTTCATTCTAGAAGAGAATAGTTTTCTCGTACAGTTACTCCTCTCAGTTTTATGTTCCTTTCAGTTATTGCGGTTTATAGGAGTGCATTTGTTCTTTATGATTTTCAGCTAAGCCCTACTCTCACTCTAGACCAGTCATCATGTTGGATATTCAGTTTCATGTACCATCAATTGTTCTCATACTCTCAATATGCATATATGCCTCATGAATTCATCTCAGCTTATATTTCAATCAAAAATTAGTTTTTCATGTTAGTACTTCAGCTTTTAAAACTCGGTTGGTGGGATTGCATCTCTTTCCCGGCCATCTCAGCTTAGTAAGACTTCATTCCAGGATGAATGATCCCAAGGGGGAGATATTGTAACACCCTGAAAATTCTAAGCTAAGATCCAGACAATTTTCATAAGTTGTTAGATTCAAACCAGATGATTTCAAATGGTAAATAGGTGTTGAGGTCAATACTTATGTGTGGGAAGTTTATTAGATGAATTAGGGTCATAAAGAACCTCTAGTTTAAAGTTGAGTTAAAAGATTCCTTATCAATTGAGTTTTAGTGTAAGATTTTCAAGGGTCAACTTCAAATGATCATAACTCCTAAACTTCAAATGATCATAACTCCTAGAATATAAAGAGTTAGGTGGCCTAGTACCAAAGGACTTTGAATCTCCTTTCCAACACTATCAACCATGCATTAATACGAGTCCGGAGTAAAAGTTATTAGTATCTTACAAAAATGTGTTTGTTTGTCAAACTGACAAATAGAAATGACATGAGAAATCAACGGCTCGTGGATAAAACCACAGACCATGGATTGCACTCATGGAAATCAGTCCTACAAATTGATTTTTCACCAGAAAACCACGAGGGGGTTCCATGGGTCATGAAATGATCCACGAGTTGTGAAACTAACTCATGGAAACAGTCCAGAAGCCTGAAAAGTGGTCTGAGAACCACGACTTCCATCCATGGACTGTAGTTCATGTCCATGGAACCCCACGATGAGTTTTTGTCAGCAGTTTTACTTTGTTATCTCAGGGGTATTTTAGACTTTTCCTACCTTGCTTTTTATTCCTAAACTAAGTCATTTTAGGCCTATTTGGAGAGGTTTTATCTGTACTTAGTCTTTCCTCCCCTCATTCCATCGATTCAAGTTTCAAGAAAAGAAAAGAATGCTCGCTTTCAAGCTAAAGACCTAGGGTTCATCCGCAAGATCAAAACCTCCATCTTTCGTTCAAGATTCTCCAGTAAACAGGTATGTGGGTATATAATGAGGATCTCCTTTCACCCTCATGCCCAAAGTTAAGTTTTTTGTTATGATTTCTACAAGTTATGATTCTAGGGTTCTTACCCAAATAAGTGTTTCACTATGAATTCGATCTCTTGAGGATCCTACATGACTACTAATCTTATTAGAACGATTTCTACATGAATTCCTGCAATTAGATTTCAAAACCCTAGATTTTAGAAGAAGCAAATTATAGCCTGATTTTACCCAACTATGCATATTTTTATAGAACTGAATTCCTCATGATACTATATGTTCCCTGTATATGTTTAAGTGATATTGCATGAAGTTTACGAATATTTTCTTAAATCCTTGGAATTTAGATAAAACAGACTTAGCCTGAATTTACAGCACCTTCTGCAGTCAAGAACTTAGCATGAAATTGTAGTATTTCCACATGAACTAACTTTCTTCAGAATTTAGCTTAGTCTACTAGTACACAGTTTTTAAGCATGAAAGTACACATTTATGATCCTACAACTTTTCAGAAAAATAGAATGCTTTCAATCTCAGTATTATATTGCATTCTCAAATGTTATCAGTATTGAGCTATCTAGTATTTTAGCACCATTCATTGCTTTATATTCAGTTGGGAGTAGGCTTATCACCGAGCGAACCAAGAGATGAAGGCTCAGTTGTTAGGTTAGGCTGAGACCTTTAGTAGAATTCCTTAAGTCCCTGAACTACGGTGCCACCATTGGTATAAAAGGGGTTAGCTGTCAGATTAGGCTGGGCGCCCTTGTCCCTTGTGGACATCAGTTTAGCGAATCCATGTCAGATTTGATTGTACCCTTGGCAAGGTATGAACACCCTCCCAGCCTGGGTTACTGGTTTGTCCTATAGTTAGCTCAGATTGGGGTATATCAATTAACAGTAACTCCCACAGTTCAGATTGATTATTTCATGACCTTGTATTCAGTTATTTAGTTCAGTATTATACGGTTATGTATTTATATACTTGGTCATTATATCAACTTATATCTTTCAGTTTTCATTCAGTACAGTATATCAGTATTTTCAACATGCTCAGTAGAAGAAACTTCCTTAAGGATTTACTTTAAACATGAATTTTGGCATGACTCATGATTTTCAGCTTAGTGGCACTATTTCATGATTTACAAACATACTTCATCTTTTTAGTCTATGGATCCCCAAATAAAAATTTTACTTATCATAAAGTGTCATGACCTCATAGTTACAGTTCAGAAACATGATTTACACACTTTTTAGTAAAAGAGCTTATGTTCCACAGTTTTACTTATGCACTCTCAGATGTTTATACTTAGTCCAATTTTTAGCCATGCTTTCAGTATACACGTATTTTCTCATGATTTAAAGTTAGTACATTATCTCACATGCTCAGTACATTTAAAGTACTGATCGCATACCTTTCTTGTGCTGCATCATTTTATGATGTAGGTTTTAGTGCTAGCTCCCAAGATCATGGTCAAACAGATCACAGCTTCCAGTCAGCAGAGGATGAGTTCTCCTTATTCGGGAACTCTGGTCAGTTAGTAGTCACAGTAGTTATTTTCAGTTCTTGTATATTGATTAGAGGTAGTTGGGGATCATGTCCCGACTAACTATAGCCAGTATTAATAGAGGCTTCATAGACAGACAGTCAGTCAGTCAATTGTATTAGTTTTCAAATGCTTTGTATCTCAGTTTATGAAAGTTCATTTTGGTATGATATAAATTTTTTTACAGGAGTTCAGTACATATTTCAGCCCGCATTATATTTCAGCCTGTATCTCAGCAGTATGTCATGCCATAGGTTAGCTTGGGGTCACTTATGACTCTAAGCACCATGTTAAATCTAGGGTGTAGGCTCGGGGCATGACACTAACTTCCTTAGCTAACGGAAAAATTAGCTCAACCTTAGATATTTTAGCCAATCCTTTTCCCAATCGCCCTACACCTTACCTCGCTCAGAATTCCTCCGAGACTAGCCTAGCAAAAAAAAATTCAACTCCTCAACTCGGAAGTTTTCTATCTTGTTCCCCGCATGAATAGCTCACCCATAATGAGGTGCCTTTTAATAACGTCTGAACAAGTTGTTACAATATATCATAATGTAAGCAATATATAAGGACTTAACATGAGCTTGTCTAACATGCGCATAAAGCCCTACTGAAAGCTCATTATAATCAAAAGTGTATTTGAAATTCCATACTTTAAAAGAAGTTTTTGCATGGAAAAATAGACATTCTGTTATCTTGCTATGAAATGCCATAAGCCTTCTTACAATCACTCAATTAAAGCTTATTAAGAATCAAAAGTTGTCACGACCTAACTACCGGGCCGTGCGGGCACCTACTCTACGCACCTAGATAAGAGAACCCTTACCAACCGATCCAATAGGTAATGTAGAAATCAAAAGTAAACATAAGAAAATAGCCTTTTTAACACTGGAAAGCATTTGTAAACTTTAGTACAATGAAAATCCTTTACAAAACTTGAATACAACCTTTCTAGGAACTAGTCTAAATAGGTACAAGAGCTATAAGGAGAAATACGAAGCATAAAAAAAGACACAGCTTCCATCATAGAAATGAAGAGTAGAAGCTGTTGGAGATCATTGTCGTCCTGTACCTAAGAAATATCACTGACCCTGAAACCAGACTATACCAAATATTATATAGCAAGAGTAGTATCAATACAAAAAACATGTACCGGTAAGCATCATCAGTCGACCCGAATCTTTCACATACCATCATAAAAGAAATTAAGAGAAAATATGCAATAAGTTACAAAAATCTAGTCTTTCATCATTCATTATTACACCCTCCAAGATATTAACACTAATAACTTATACGTCCTATCACAAGACTTCCTATCCTGCTTTGCTACCAACTCCACATTTAAGAGACTCTACACGATAACCCCTAGGACTTCCCAAGTCACACTCAACACTAGGAATTCCCAAGTCACACTTATACAAACTTCCCAAGTTAAACATAACACTAGGATTTTCCAAGTCACACTCATACTAAGACTTCCCAAGTCACCCTTATACTAAGACTTCCCAAGCCACCCTTATACTAAGACTTCCCAAGTCACACTTAATACTAGTCTGACAACTAAGCCCAGACCTAGACTACCATCCCTTGTTCTGGTCCATAACTATGACTCTACAACTAAAAGTATGCCCAACAACACAATAATTAGACCACATATATTCATGTTACCATTTACAAGAACCCAGACCACCCAAGGATCTTTAGGATAATACCTAAGTGTTTCAACATGCAACCCAGTCCATACTAAGACGAACCCCACATTCAAGTACATCCACTCGGCCTCTCATGGGCCATTATCCAACAATCACAATTCAAGAATACAACCCAGTCCACTCATGGAACCATCAATAATGCATAATCCAGCAGTTGTAATCAATCTCGTACTTGGCATGGTACCCGAGCCAACTATTATAGAATCCATACAAGGATTGGTACTCAATCCAACCAATATATGTACCTTGTACCAGGCATAGTAACCGAGCCAACCGATATGTAATCCATACTAGGCGTGGTACCCGAGCCAACCAAATGTCAAACACAAACCAACAATCACAATAATGAACAAACACACTTGTAAACCAACAAGCAACAAAGACAAATAATTTTACATGATTGATAATCGGATATGTAGACATTCCTAACTACTTTCCTTAAACATACAATGAACATGCAAAACTAAGCAACAGTTACCATGTACACATATTGTAAATAGGAAAGAAAAAAAACCATCACCTACCCCAAAACCAGGTTCATAACCCCAACATTGATTTTGGGACCCTTTTTAAAGACAAACACAGTCCAGGGAAAACATCCCCTAACATTGAGGCTCCAACCCTTCCTGCTCATTTTATTCTTGAAAGCCCGCTATAACTCAGCCACGTATTTGTTCACAAAAATTCTGGTTCCCTAAACCTACCCAACAATCTAGTTCCTTATAATTAGAATCCTACACAACAATACATAAGAATTGGATCGAAATCCCATAACATCACTATTTCCTCATCAATCATAAGCCCAAACACTACATTATTCCTCAAGACTCCATGCCCAAAGGCCTAGGCATGAACTCTCCCATCATTCTACAATAATAATATGCAATAAAATAAGGGTCTATATATACTCCACTAAGCCTAGCCTACCTAGATGTCAACCATCAGCTGCAGAAGTCTGAACACTAAAATCTGGCTCTTTGAAGGCAATTCCTGATGGAGAACAGATGTAGAATCCATGGTTTTGCCCCTCCTTAGCAAAATCTCCCTTCCCCATGGCTCATAAGCTTTGGAGCAGCCTAGAAGGGTTTTTGAGAAACCCTCATCTATTTTCCAACTAAGGAGGAAAAGTCTAAAAATAATTTTCACATTTTCAGTTACTGCCTCCATCATACCGCTATAGCGGTCAGCTAACCGCTACAGCGGTGGTGCTTTAGCGGTAAAATTCTTGCTATAGTAGGGTGATATCAGCCTGGATGAATTTCAAAATCTGAAATTTCTATCATTTTAACCCCATTTAATTTCAATATTATCTTAATTGCTCCCTAAATTCACGTTATGGTGATTTTAGAATAATGATGGAACATGTCATTACAACAGATACCAATTTACCCATCATCTGTCCTTGATCAATCTCGTACCAAAGAGAAAAAATGAAACTAATCTGGAAATCCCATAGTCCAACTTGGACCACGTAATTGCGATCCTATGTGAAACATCAAAACTTCCCCTTTTTTTAGTCGTACTTGACTCAATTGAAAAATAATTTAATCCTGATTTGCCAAGGAATTCCTTCGACCGAGCTATATGAAAAAATTTAAAGTAACCTTCCCCGAGTGCTCGAGGAAATCTGGGGCCTTGTAGAATATCAAAGCAAAAGAAATTCAAATGACTTGGAAAGGAACCTTTACGCTCCTAAAACTGACATGCCATTCTTCTATAATGGAAATTATATAGCTATAGCGGTACCGCTATTGCGAGAGGCCGACCACTATAGTGGTTAGCAATAGTTAAAAGGGGTGAGAAATGGGTTTCACACCCATTCTCCCTCATTTTCATCTAAAAATGCTCCCCTCCTCTCGATCACTCCGCTCCTGACATAAAAAAATCCAGTTAACTATCTTACCCACTTACTTCCTTACTTCATTGTATG
Source organism: Jaltomata sinuosa (assembly GCA_003996215.1). NCBI lineage: Eukaryota > Viridiplantae > Streptophyta > Magnoliopsida > Solanales > Solanaceae > Jaltomata > Jaltomata sinuosa. The sequence continues at coordinate 82,335 of QJPP01005070.1, forward strand.
ATTATTGATAGTTTTAAGGTAGAGAATGGTGGATTAGAGTAGATATTATTGTTGGTTTTGATTTTGAAAACTTGGTTTGAATTTTGTAAGATTCCCGAAGCATGGGTGCATCCCTTATGTTTACAATGCCTCCACAGCATTTTTTGCATAAGGATTATGTGATTTTTGACCCAAAATAAGCTCAAAATGGCAGGGAAGGTCAAGTGTTATTCTTGATGAAAAGGGGTGATTTGGGTAAAATTAGGGGTTATAAGGCCTTAATATTTGCATAAATAGTGGTAGGGTACTTTAGAAACACGTATTTGGACTTGGAATGTTAAAAATGAAGATTTGGGTCAATGGGTAGCATTGTTGTACCCCTTGAAGTTCTGGGACGATGAAGACTCTTATAGCAAAACCCAACTGCTACAGCGGTCCTACAATAGCAAAGAAATTCCCACTATAGCAGTACCACCGTAGTAGAAGGTCGTCCACTATAGCGGGAGGCACAGACAGTAGCCTCCCAAGCATTTGCCAAAAGTTGGTCCTTCTTTGGATGTTATTTCCTTGCACTTTTACGAGTTGTAATCTCATCCTTTGTCAAATTATACGTTTTACTTACTCGATGGCTGCTAACCAAGAACACATTCCTCCATATAAGAGGTTCTCTGATGATGCTACTCAGGAGAGGTTTTGATATTACCGGTGGATCAGTATATATTATGAAAGGGCCTTCAAGATGATGGGTGTGGAAGAGAAGGCAAATGCCTTCTATCTCAGGCTTTAGGAGTTCGGTTAGGGTCTTGTGTTGGCTCCCTCTTCTAGGCGCTCAAGTTGGGTTAGGGAGCTCTATGCCATCCTCCCTATTGTACGTTGGGATGACCCCAACCCCACTATTTGCCTTTGAGGAGTGGATGTCCCCGTGGATGCTAGGACCGTTAATGAGGTGCTAGGACTGCCTCATATTTCAAATGGGGCGTATAAAGCCCAGCTTCGGATGTGGGACATGACATAGCTGAAGTATAATCTGGTGGAGGAGGAGTTGAGGGATCATATCTACTGGACCAGTGTTGAGGGCATCACGAGTACTTATTTCTTAGACGACACTAGGAGGTGGCGAAACTTAGTGTCCCGAAGGATCTGTCCATCAGGCAATACTACCAACATGACTTATCCTCGAGCCTTAGTGGTGGCTTGTGCTATCCAGGGTATCCAACTGAATGTGGGGGCATATATTGTATCTAAGTGGAAGGACTTCTACCGGGGTCCCAAAAAGAGCCCCTTCCTTTCGGGTCTGGTGTCTGAGTTATGTAGGTGGCTTGCGGTGCCTGAGGATGATACTAATAGGTAGGTGGATATGGATGCCCCTTCAACCCTTTCTGGGTGAAGGTGATCACTTCTACGGGGAAGAAAAAGAGAAAAGTTAATGAACCAGGGAGCTGCTAGGCTGCCGAGGGTGCTAATGATGATGGTGATGATCCCGCCCCTCCTTCCCAGTCCCAGCCCCCGTTCTCTGGCAGTCAGCTCGAGAAGGACTTATCCGCGGTCATCTAGTTAATGAAGGGTACTACTGCCGGAGGTACAGCCTCTCCTCACTGCACTTAGTACTTTGTAGCACTCCACAGGGAGTTGGATGAGGAGAAGAAGAAAATGCGCTCCCGGGATCGCATGGTTGCCCGGATGTGGAACACCATTATGGTTATGTTCACTTGCTTTGTCCCTAATCATGAGCTTACCCAACTAGAGTCGATGGACCTGCAGGAGTTCCCTTTCATGAGTGACACTGAGGCCGAGGGCCCTGCCCTTGCAGCCCCTGATGGTGATGAGGCATCCAGCTAGCCCCTCCTTATTATATTAGATCTTACTGTTTTTGGGTTTTGCCCCCATTTGGGGAATGTACTAGACGATGTTCTCCTTTCCTTTTTACTTTTATTTAAAGAACGTGGATGCTAGTTTTAAACAGTATTCACTTATATGCATGCTATATTCACTCTATTGGTGATTTCCTTGTTTTACATAGCAGTTCGCAGCTTAACTAGCATTCTTAGACGCCCTCGAAATGAAAAGAAAAATAGGGGGAAATAGGGCATGGATTCTGTCCCTACCTACCCGCTATAGCGGTTGATATGCCACTATAGCGGCACCACCATAGCAGAAAAATTCCTGTTATAGTGGGATCGCCATAGTCGTACAGTCCTTCTATGGCGGCCCCGATGGCAGCAGCCCAAATATTTAAAATTTCTGCAAGGTTCACCTATTTTCCATTCCCGGTTATCAATGTAAACCCCTGACATCACGTCATGGTCTTAAACATAACCTCAATACCACCCCCTCATCACTGCAAAGTTCGAAATTTAGAATCACGTTATCATAAAATCAAATATGAAATACACGAGAAAATTATTCACAACAACACATTCCTGCTATCATACAAAATAATCCCTTTTTTCCCATGGTTCCCAACCAAACCTGACTGTCCTGAAACCAGAATTTTCCCACAGTCACCAATCCTGTTATTCCCTTACCATCTTTACTAATGGTAAGACTACACCTAAATGTAATACCACTTCTTTTATTAAGTTACACAACACTTTATCACTAAAATAATATCACACAACATCAAGTTATGACTCTTCCCAGACCAAAGTTTTCACCATAAGGTAAGCAATTATGCCCCACACAATTACAGTCATACAAGTAATACAACCAACAAGTACTGGTAGGCATCATCGATCGACCCGAATCCACCGCATACCATGATATAAGAAATCCAGAGAAAATATGCCATAAGTTACAAGAATCCAGTCTTTCATCATTCATCTTTACCCCTCCCCCCTCCCCTCACGATATCAATACTAAGAACTTATACGTCCTATCCCAAGCCTCCCTATCCAGCTCCACTGCCAACTCCATATTTAAGAGACATTACACCATAACACCTAGGACTTTCCAAATCACACTCAACACTAGGAATTCCCAAGTCAAACTTATACTAAGAATTCTTAAGTCACACTTAACACTAGGACTTTTCAAGTCACACTCATACTAAGATTTCCCAAGTGACCATTATACTAAGACTTCCCAAGTCACACATAACACTAGTCTGACAACCAAGTCCAGACCTGGACTACCATCCCTTATTTCAGTCTATCACTCTGACTCTACAACAAAATTTATGCCCAACAACACAATAATTAGACCATATATATTCATGTTACTATTTACAAGTACCCGGACCGCCCAAGGATCCCTAGGACAACACCTAAGTGTTTCAACATGCAACCCGATCCACACTAAGACCAATCCCACATTCAAGTACATCCACATGGCCTCTCATGGGACAGTATGCAGCAATCAGAATTCAAGAATACAACCCGGTCCACTCATGGAACTGTCAACAAAGCACAATCAAGTAATTGCAATCAATCCAACACCAGGTGTGGTACCTGGGCCAACTATTATAGAACCCGTACCAGGCGTGGTACCCAAGCCAACTCATATATGTAACTTGTACCAGGTGTGGTACTCAATCCAACCAATATGTAACTCATACCAGCCATGGTTCCTGAGCCAACCGAATGTCTAACATAAATCAACAATCAACAATAATGAACAAACACATTTGTAAGCCGACAAGCAACATAGACATTTCATTTTACATAATTGTAATGACCCTTCTGGTTATTTCCACGTATAGGTTTTCCTTGAACCGTTAGAGCTTGTTGTAGCGGACCAAAGCCACTTAAGGCTCGTCAGGACCGGTATTTCGGTGTCGGGCCCATTTTTTTGGTCGCACTATAAGTTTCGAAGCCAAGCAAGTCGGCAAAAGTAATCGTAAGATCTTTAACAAATTTCCTGAACTTTGGGTAAAATGTCTCTGGGATTTTCTCCCAATATATAAAGAGTTAGAAGTCCCCCAAAATACCAAATCAAAGGTCTACGAGTCTAGTTTCCAATGCATAAAACCTCACGTCCAACTGATCTCAGAGTAAAAAGTTATGACTGTTTTACCGCGGACTGTCTGGCAGAAAATGGGTTGCGAACCCGGTCGCGAATCGGGTCGGGTTAAACTCGATTTAAGCCTCAACTTCAAGTTTTAAAACACCATTTCAGTTCTGAAACAGTGATGAAACATAAGGGAGGATCCCGAGAGAATTCTTGAGTATCAAAATCGTGCGTTGGTGAATTACGAGCCTAAGCTTAAGAATTTTATTAGCATCGTGCGTGTATTTGAAAATATTTTATTTAAAAGTTGAACTTGGTAAAAATTATATTATTATTGCCTTTTCAAAATATTTTAAAGGTTTATGAAAAATATTTTGTTATGATATAATTGTATATGTATTTATTTTATAAAGTTTTTATACATTGTAATATTTTAACGGAGATAGTAAATTTAATTATGTTAAAATTTGTTATTATAATATAGTAGGTTTTATTCGAAATAATTTTCTATGAATTCTGGTATATTTAAAAAGTTATATATATTTTACCACGAACTTATGCAATACCCGAATATATATAATGGGGTAAAAATATTCTTTCAATAGTGCCACCTTCACTCCGCGTGGGAGTGGAGGGGTTGGACAACTCATTGTTAACAACATAAGATGCTGCCACATATCCACTCATTAGCATATTAGCTAACTTAAGTGGCATATGCACTGATATAGGTGCCTTTAATTCATATCTTCCAGTAGAAGAAGTGATCATACGAGGAATTACATACTACTATGCACATTGAAAAGAATCATAAGGAGTTCGTATGAAAAGATTTGCTGACGCAATATTGTTGATTATCAAAGGAAATCAATTATCTACGTCAAGTTATTCAAGCCCAAATCCGATTCCGATTTAGTTTTGGATTTTCTCGGAGTGGTTCGAGCTTGGACATCGTTGTTCTAGCAGCTTATCATCGGACGACAGGTAGGTTACGGTTTATTTTCCCTAGACTCCACATATATAGAATAAAATTGTATTAATGGGCATCCTTGGGTTGGTTTATTAGGTTGGTACCACAGACCTCGACCGCTTTATTCATGTCCGCCTACTTTTGTTCCTCCGTTGCTTGTAGTACTTGACGATATATTTTATTTACCCTTGTGGTCCTGTGAGGCCTTGTTGACTCTGGAACATAGAAGGTGGCATTTTGGGAATGTCCGCGAGTCCCGGGCATAGAATTATCCTTCTAGGCTAGTTATGCTTGCTGAGTAGCTGTGGGCCTGTGCAGGATCGATAGGTTGATTGTGAGCTGCTGGGCAGCTATTGTGTGTGATCATACCATTTCCATGCATATAAAGAGGTTTTATCCATGTTTTACTATGGTTTTGGCTTCGGGCCTACTGGCACTATTTTCTAAACCTTGCATGGCCCCGGGGGCCCGTTTTTAATGGAAATAATTTGGAATTGGTTTGATTTGACTTGTGAGTATTCTTGGTAAAAGAAAGTAAATTATGTTTTTAATCATCAGTTTTACGATTAACGCTAGACTCGCAGGGCCGGACTGCCTATGGTTGAGTTTTTCTTTGTTACTTTGAGCATGATTTTTTAGCCTCGGTCGCGACCGAGCAACCTGAAGATGACTTTCTACTTGTTCTAGACCCGGTTATTGCCCGGGACCCTTCGAGGGTTTTTTCTGAGACTATTCTCCTTACTACTTTAGTTCCTGGACAGGGTCTGGGCATGGCATGATTCGAGGACTGGGTCTCCTATTCTTGATGACCAGACTGCTTCCGGACGACAGGTTGCATTACTGAATTTAGTATGGGGTCTGGGACCTCCATGGACCTTGCCCTCCGGGCCAGGGGCTACGGGCTGCGTGTGCCGGTGGAGGGGTATACGGTGGAGTAGAGGTATACGGGCAGAGTCCTTCCATGGAACCTACCTGCTGGGCCGGATCGGCGCCGGAGGAGGTACATACAGAGATACCATGGCACTTGAGATCTTCATGCATCATATCATTCATTGTTGAGGCTCCACCCTTGTTTGCTGTTTGCTGATTGTACGCTCCGGTAGTATGGGATGCCGAAGGGTTTGTTTTCACTTGTTTGTGTTCCTCGGTTGTATGGGCGGCCGGGGGACTGTAGGTAGACTTTTGCTATTTATTTACAGAATGGTTCTCTATTATAGAAGCTATGAGATTTGGTATGATTAGTTGAGTTTGATTCATGTCTGCTGGAGCATGCTATCAATACTCTTTCTCCCTTTTTCATTACATGTGAGGTTTACCGGAACCGTCATGCTAAATCCTTCTATTTTGTATACACTGTTCTGTTGCAAGGACCCCAGGTGCGTTGTTTCTTACTTCACCTGTGTCTATGATGTGTATATTCTTCTTACTAGCCTCATATGTGGTTCTGTTGATTTCCCTCTTGGCTAGTTCCTGTGTATCTTTCGTTGATTTCTGTGACTACTTGCTTCCATTCTGTCTATTACTACGCTTTTATCTTATATGTGCCCAGTCGGCCTATGATACCTACTGGGTACCTTATGCTTCGCATTTGGTGCTCACCCCTAACCCCCTGCATCTTTGGGTGCAGATCCTAGCGTGGGCCATCGCCGTTAGATCGCTGTGATTCGTGCTTGGAGATCTATTGGGGACTACTTCAGACTGAGGGTGAGCTCTTGGCGATCGGAGCTTAGCTTTAGTTTATCTTTTGCTTCATGTACTCTATTACCATTCAGAGACATCTGTATATATAGTTTTGGTTTATTTGCACTCCATGTATGTAGTTTGGCTCTATACTATGATACCAGGTCTTGGGGTTTGGTTTAGTTTCCGCATATGTATATATTTATATTCCTTTTATTTGTTCCCTTCGTCTTGTTCCCTTATTTGTTAGATAGTAGCCCATTGCTAGCTGTTCTGGGCTACGGGGATTGGTTCACCTATCGGGGGTTGTAGGTGCCATCATGACCGAGAAATTGGGTCGTGACAATAATTGATAACCGGATATGTAGAAATTCCTAATTCCTTTCCTTAAACATACAATGAACATGCAATACTAAGCAACAGTTACCATGTACACATATTGTAAATAGGAAAAGAACAACCATCACCTACCCCACAACCTAGTTCATAACCCCAACATTGATATCCTATTTGACGACTATTTCCCGGTTTACCTTCAAGACACATATATAGTCGCTACATCAATTATGAGACCCTTCTTTAATGACAAACACAATCTAGGGAAAAATTCCCTAACATTGAGGCTCTAACTATTCTTGCTCATTCCATTCCCTTTAATTGAATTATTCTCGAAAGCCCACTATGACTCCGCCACTTATTTGTTCACAACAATTCGTGTTCCCCAAACCTACACAACAATCTAGTTCCCTAGAATTAGAATTGTCATGCCTCAAATCAAAGTAGCGGACAAGAACCATGTAACCACCTGCTACAAGTAATCTATGACATATACGAAGTCACAAACTAATAAATGAGAGAAAAACAAACATGCAATGCATATATACATACCATAGAGTTATTTGAACAAAAATTATTCAATGTGACAATAGATAATATCTAGGAAGCCTCTAAAGAGTACAAAATGTTATAGTACTAATAGCTAGTCAAGATAGGCCTCGATGTACCCAGCTAGATATCTATACATAAACTGGCTTCAGATGGAGATGAAGCTCACCAAAATACCAGCTAAAGGTGGCAAAAGAACCTAACGTGGGTGTCTGCTCTCCTGTGAACCTGACCTTGTATTTATAAGAAAATATAGTGCCCCGAACGTAGGGATGTCAGTACATATACAACATGTACATGTATGTAAAGCAGACAGAATAATAGGTAGACAAGTATGGAAGCTCATATAAATCAAATGTCAAAATGTCAGTATTATAAGCATACAAGTAACAGATGTACGATATCAAACTGTAACCTATGCACCATCCTTATTAGTTCTTCGTATAACGTTTAAAGTAGCATTCGTTATAGTATATCCCCTATGGCTTTCCTAGATGACGTACTTACACTATATTTAATATAAATGATCATGTGATAGCCTACCAAAGGCAATCTAGGTCACGTGTAAGGCAATTGTTGCTCAAGTACTCATTGCTATGATCTTATACATATAACTACAATCGTGGTATGATATGGGGTACACCCTTTGAGGGCTCATTATAAGGGTCTGCCTTTAGGCACATGTGCCATGTATTGGCTCAAGTCAAGGGAAACTAGTGCATGATGTTCCAGCTGACTCCAAATGCAAATAATGCCACAAGGGAGGGTACGCAACAATATTCAGGCTCACTATAATGGTCGGGTATCAATCTTGTGCACAGAACTATGTCGCGCGGGTGTGTCAAGTAAAACCTATGAATACCATCCTATTGCCAACTTTTATCAAGTAATGCCCTTAGAAGCCTATGACATATAATTTATGATAACAATCGTTCAACTATTCAAGTAAGATCTCTATATGATACCTAACTTACCGAATATGATATCACTATCCAAATACTAGTTCTCGCTTTAACTTATGGTCATATCAAATAGGTTGTCACATAAGCTAGTGTAATTATGCTATGGCCATTTTTTTTAATGTGTGACACATATATAAGACTACATCATGTGAATTCTAAGGATTTCAAGTAAAGGCACTTATGGTCATGTGAAATATTAATGAAGTTGACACGAAGGGAGTAATAAGAGTACATACAAGTTTTAATAGTTAAACAAGAGAATGATACATGAAGCAACTAAAAATCTTATTTTCATTTTTCATGTAGGCTATTTGACCTTTATAGAAGGAACATATGATGTAGGATGGTGCCTTACGGCGAAGGGAGTTTTAGCTTCACATACCTCGGGTACTTTCCTAGCTAGTAGTGATACCACGAGCTTCCAACAATCCAACACACCTTGGTGTAGTCTCTATACAACCAACTCAATCAATTACACACACAATATATATATATATATATTCATCAATAACCCGTAAGTTCATCTAACAACTTATTCCAATATTTCCCACTTACACCCAAAACCTATGAAATTCCTTAACAATCCTTTCGAGCAAATTCCCCATTTTTCAAACAACTTTAATTTAATATTAACTCTCCCAATCTGTAGGAATTCCCCATAATTCCTACTTTTATCAATAATTCCATCTCTTTTTTTTCTCTTTCAAGAAACCCAATTCATTGATACCCATTTCAAAAGCTAGCACAAAAATTCAAAATAAAATACCCCAACTACTTATCCATAATCATATTAGGGAATAGGGTAAATAATTTACCTCTTGGAGTTCAAATCTCAACTTTTGGCGTTGAAATCAAACCTTTGAGATTGCCACTGACATTCTTCGATACGTATGATCCTCAAAAACCTAGATATAATTCCCCTCTTTTATCACCTTCCTACTCCTTTTATTTCTCCCTTAATGATGTTGAAAGAAGAAAGAGAAAACAAAAAAGTACTAGTACTGTCGCCTGTTTTTTCCCCAAGAAGAATAAGGGCCAAAGTTCCTATTTTTCCCCAAATATTGTTACTGTACGTTTTTCCCCAACTTTCCTTTACTTGATTTTCCCTTTTTTTTCCTTTTGTACTAAAATACAAAGTACTAGTACTGCACGTTGCTTTCTAACAACCAAACTTACCACTTTATCAATTACCCTTTTTCCATTCTCTCTTCTTTTTTTCATTAAGTAATTGGGCCCCACTAATTACAAATATAGTAAATTAATTATGGGAGATCACTTAATTTATTTACACTTTCCTCCTCTCACATAGAAAGACATACTACTATGTATATTCTATCATTATATATGTGCACTATAATTTTCCTTAAAATACGTGCACCACGTAACTCTTTATAGATTACGACGTTAAGCTCCTTTAAAGTGCTAACTTGTATTCAAAATTTCTCGAGGCCCTACAATCTCCCCCACTTAGGATTACTTATCCTCAAATGATATTTATAACTTACTTTAGGTTCCATATTTATCTGTGATACTTGTGAGATCACCAAATCATCTTCCAATTCACTTCTTTTTTTATCATAAGGCCTTAAAATTTGGCTAACTCTCAAAATTTCCAGAAATTTTGGAGAGTTTCCTTTGTAAATAGACCTATCAGTAACTTGTCAGCAAACAAGAATACATATAACTACACTTCACAGAGTGTCATAACAGATACAATGCTCAACAGATACTACACGAGACACCATTTGGCCTTATACTCAAATATAAGTTATAATCATTTACATAACTCACCTTATACTCTGCATCTGGAAAATGCATCCACGTAAGTCTCTAGAATCATAAGCGTACATCAGACACCTATACGTATCATAAGAGAATCAGATAACAACATAGCAAATACAATAGAGACTATCAATCATATAAAAAGAGACAAATAGTTTAAGAACCTTCTGGTGGTTCTTGGAACAAGTATGGATATTTAGTTTTCATATCAGCTTTTGCTTCCCAGGTGGCTTCTTCTATGTTCTGATTCCTCCAAAGTACTTTAACTGAAGCTATGTCTTTGGTTCTTAACTTTCTGACCTGACAATCCAATATAGCCACAAGAACTTCCTCATATGATAAGTCTCCCGCAAGCTCGATATCCTCTGTAGGGATGACATGTGAACGTTATCCTAAACATTTGTGCAACATAGACACATGAAAGACCGAATGCGCTGCAACTAGCTCTAGAGGCAATTCTACCTCATAGGTTACCTAGACATTTCTGCGTATAACTCTATAAGGTCTAATATACCTGGGACTTAGCTTACTTTTCTTCCCAAATCTCATAACGCCTTTCATAGGCGATACTTTCAAGAATACCAAATCATTAATTTGAAAATCTAAATCCCTATGTTGCACATCGGTATATGATTTTTGTTGACTTTGAGCAGTCTTCAACTGCCCCTTGTATCAACTTGACCTTCTCAACGGCTTGATGGACTAGATTCGGTCCTAATATTTTTGTCTCACCTACTTTGAACCAACTGATAGGTGATCTGCATCGCCTCCCATATTGAGCTTCAAATTGAGCCATGTCAATGCTGGAGTGATAGCTGTTATTATAGGCAAACTCTATTAGGGATAAATGATCATCCCAATTACCTTTAAATTCAAGCACACATGCTCTAAACATATCTTCGAGTGTTTGAATGGTGCACTCGGCTTGACCATCTGTGTGTGGATGAAATGTAGTGCTAAGATTCACCTGTGTGCCTAAGCCTCTTTGGAATGATCTCCAAAAATGAGTTGTAAATTGGGCACCTCTATCTGAAATAATGGACATTGGGGTCCCATGCAAGTGAAGAATCTCCTTTATATACAGCTTAGCATGATCTTAAGCTATGCTAGTGGACTAAAAGGCAAGAAATGGGTTGATTTTGTCAGACAATGAACTATTACCCAAATGGAGTCATGGCTTTGAAAGGAAGAGGGCAAACCTGTGACTAAATCCTTATTAATAGCCTCCCATTTCCATACTGGAATACTAATGGTCTGGGCTAGGCCGCCAAGCCTTTGATGCTCTACTTTTACTTGCTGGCAATTGGAGAACTGTGCTACATATTCTGCTATATCTTTCTTCATATCATTCCACCAGTAACCTCTTTAAGATCATGATACATCTTCATAGACCCGGGATGGATTGAATAACGGGAACCATGTACCTCAGCCATAATCTATTGTCTTAGACCATCTACATCAGGTACACATAGTCTACCTTGACATCTCAAAGTGCCATCGCCTGATAATTCAAATGTTGTAACCCGATGCTCTCGAATCCCTTCTTTATATTGAAGTAATAAGGGATCATCATATTATTTCTCTTTCACCAATGCCACTAATGATGACTCTGCCATATTCAATACCACAACAGCGCCATCTTCGGAATCCATGAGTCAAACTACTAGGTTGGCTAATCTATGAACATCTCTGGCTACCTCTTGTTGAACAGGTAACAAATGTGCTAGGCTACCCATAGATAATCGACTGAGGGCATCAGCTACTATATTACCTTTACCCGGGTGGTAGAGAATATCGACATCATAGTCCTTTAGTAGTTCTAACCACCTCATCTGCCTTAGATTCAACTCTTTCTACTTGAATAGATATTGAAGACTCTTATGGTCTATAAATACATCAACATGCACCCTTGTCAAGACCCAAAACCGAGCCATGATGGCATCTACATAACCTCCCAGTAGACAAGCCTATCCCAAACACGCGAAAAGCAAAAAATAATAATTTAACTAAAGAGAAGCGGAAGATATAACAAAAGATAAGTCCAAGAGCATATATATACATACCAACGTACATAATATACAAAATATGGCCCTAAAGTGACCGAAAAATACAAAACAACCCAAACACTAACCCAGAGCTGGTGTCACTAGTACTAGAGCGACTAAAGCAAGGAGTAGCTATACAATAACCTTTGTCTATCCAAAATACAAAAAATATAGACAGGAAGTACAAGATGGAAAGAAAGTAAAGTCTCCAAAGCGCCGAGAGCTCACCTAGATCCGAATAGCAACGGGCCTCGAACGATAGGAGATCAACGAGGGTGGCTTGTACTAGGTGTTGTATCAGAAAAAAGAGATGTAGAGTGTAGTATGATTACCAAGACAACGGGTACTCAGTAGGCATCATAGGCCGACCGAGCACAGAAAGATAATATATAAATATAGATTACAGGAAAGCAGCTAACAATACAGGGATCCTCCTAAGTCTAGTTATAAACCCAGAGACATTCCATTAAAAGAAAAGAGAAAAGGGAAACGACAACAAGCCAAACCAGAGTCCATCCACATGCCAAGCAAATGTAATGCGATGCACGATAATGCATATATGAATGCAATATAATATAAAACCAAAATACCATATCGGGTGCCCGAAATACCTCATCAGACTATGCCTATATGTATATGAAATAATAAAATACCTGGAATAACTCATCGGGTGTCCGAAATAACGCATCGGGGGTCTGGAATACTGCATCAGACCATAAATTTATATATAGAAAATAGTAGTTCCTCTTTCCCTCTCAAAAACCAAAGTGATACTCAAAATAGCTCAATTTAGTCCAAAATTCATCACAACAGTAGAAAACCTCTTTTCAAACCCAAAAGCCTTTGAAAAATCATTTTCGTACTGTGCCAATGATATGCCATTCGATATGAGTATGAATGTCCACAAGCAGAGGAATAATCACACCATCAGATCAAACAGGGTAAAAGTACCCTCCAAAATAAGAGAACTGACCTGGAATCCATCCAAATCCTAGCCATGGCCTCGGGCCCACAGTTACATACCACGTTAGAATAAAGTGGTAAAGCAGAAAAACAATGGCAAGCTCTATTCTACCACTAAAGCCTCCTAAAAGCATGCTAAGGGTCTTAGACTAGTCACACAAAAGAAACAAGCTCCTAGGCTAAGGATAACATACAGTCCTAGTGCTAAAAACCCAAAATGGCCAATTAACATGATAAACAAGATTTAAGCCTAAATTATATCTAAAATCCAACCTAGTGTTCCAGTAACATACAGATATATATAATCCAACTAAACTCAGTCTAAAAGGTAAACTGTAACATACCTTGGATCCGAACTGCAAGCACGAACCGTCACTCGTGTGCCTTCCCCTTCCGAACAGCCTCAGAAAGCAACCACGCTATCAAGAACATAAACTAGGTGTCAAGACGAGAATAATGATACCCATATTGCTATATGAAAAATCAAGCCGAAAATTGGGTCGGAAAAATGACCTTAGGGCCCGCACAACGAAACCAAAAACAAAAAAATCACAACTATGCTCGCGGTGGGTTAAGGAACCCATGCCCAAATTTTGGGTGCGATTGGAGCTCTATTCAGGGCCTAAAACAGCCCCGAAGTGCTACTAATTTATGGGATTAAGATGGAAAAGTTTGGAATTTCAAAATGAAGACCAACCTCGATAAGGAAAACACGTCACGGAGATGAGTTGCATAATTTTTGGAGCATGCAGTCCCCAAACAATCAGATTCCACAAGAATTCTCCAACTCTAAAGATTTAGCAACAAGGGAATTTAGCGGGGGAATCACAGGAATTTACACGGAAAAGGGAGAGGGGTAATGGAGAAACTTACCGGGTAAATGGTATTGATGCAAGGGAGCTGGAATTTGGGAGCTTGGAGATTAACATTGGAGGCTCTCGGATAAATGAAGGAGAAAATGAAATTGGGACTTAATATAACTGCCAGGGGTCCTTCATCGCGATCGCGACGGGATCCCCGCATTCGCGGAGAACAGCCAGCCCAACCATCGTGTTCGCGATGGTCCAGGCCGCGTTCATGATGAGGAAGCTGAGCCGGGTCCCAGTCGGCTACATCGCGAATGCAAAGGAACCCTCCACGAATGTGATGGTCAAGAAACTAGACCATTGCAAATGCGATAGGGTCCCCGCAATCGCGAAGAGCAAAGTTGTCTACAACTTAATACAGCAACCAGCAAAACACCAAGTCCAAAAATCTTCCGACGGACCCTAGGGATTCATCCAGAACCCCGTGAACATAAACCAACCATGCTACCCTACAAGAAATAGCATTCTAAACTCAATGGAATCGATGAAACTCCCAACGGAGATTGTTTTAATGAAAACTGTGCCCCACGCCTAAAACCTACTCTAAAACTCAAAACCCAAAATGAGCTCGGAAGCCTCGGGACCAGAACCAAAGGTCCCCCTAGCCCAAAGTCGACAATCCAGAGCTCAGCACTGACGGAATTCCCATCCGAGGTTGTCTTCTCTGAATGTTGACCAAAGTCAACTCTACCAGCCAAACTGACCTCAAAACACACAAAGCCACACAGAACCAAACCAAAAGCACTCAGACCCAAACTAATGGTCCCACTAGACCAAAATCCCTATTTTGGAGGCAACAAAACTTTCAGAATTCGATTTTGAGCGCGTTTGCCAAAAAAGTTGATCAAAGTCAAAGATTTAGCAACCTTAAGTGCTAAAACATGGAAATAGTCATAACAACCTAATGGACAGCCCGAGCACCGGACCGTCAGTCCCGGCATACCATAAATGACCTATAGCCACTGAGGGAAAACTCAAAACGCAGAAAAGGCACAAAAAATGGAAAATGACCTTGAGGGTCATTACAACATCCACTACTAAAAGAACTTTCATCCGTGAAAGTTAGAAAAAGGTTAGTACCTGAAGACTCGAAAAGGCGTGGATAATGGGTCCGCATGTCGGTCTCGATCTCCCAAGTAGCCTCCTCGACAGGATGGTGCCTCCACTGAACCTTAACTGACAGAATCTTCTTGGACCTCAACTTCTTAAACTGCCTGTCAAAAATAGCAACAGGCTCCTCCTCGAAGGCTAAGGACTCATCCAACTGAACCGACTCCAACTGAAGCACCTGAGACTCATCCGGAATGTACCACCGCCGCATAGAAATATGAAACACTGAATGAACACTAGAAAGAGCAGGAGGCAAGGCCAACTCATAAGCAACCTCTCCAATATGGCGAAGGATCTCAAATGGACCAATGAACCGCGTACTGAGCTTACCCTTCCTCCCGAACTGCATCACGCCCTTCATGGGCGATACCTGAAGGAACACACTGTCACCAACCATAAACTCGAGATCTTGAACTCTTAAGTCAGCATAACTCTTCTACCTACTCTGGGAAGTATGAAGCCTCTCCTGAATAACCCAAACCCTATCCATAGAATCATGAAGCAAATCAGTACCCCACGGTCTAACCTCGAAAGCATCAAACCAACCCACTGGAGATCTACACTGCATACCATATAAAGCCTTGAACGGAGCCATTTGGATGCAGGAGTGGTAACTATTATTATATGCAAACTCTGCCAAGGCCAAACACTGGTCCCACTGACCTCCGAATTCAATAACATAGGCTCGCAACATATCCTCCAAAACCTGAATGGTACGCTCTGACTGGCCGTTTATCTGCAGATGAAAGGCAGTGCTAAGCTCAACTCTATTACCCAACTCTCTCTGAATAGACTGCCAAAAGTGCAAAGTAAACTGAGTACCTCAGTCGAAAATGGTAGAAACTGGCACCCCATGCAAATGGATGATCTCTAAAATATATATCCGGGCCAACCTCTCGAAACTGTAGGAAGTCTGAACTGGCAGAAAGTGAGCAGACTTCTTGAACCTGTCCACGATGACCCAAATAGCATCAAACCTCCACAAGGTACCTGGCAATCTGACTACAATGTCCATGGATAGACGCTCCCACTTCCACTCCAAAATGGGTAGCCTCTATGATAAACCACCTGGCCTATAGTGCTCTAACTTCACCTGCTGACAGTTCAAGCACCTGGATACGAAAGCCGAAATATCCCTCTTCATCCCACACCACCAGTAGTGTTGCCTCAAGTCACGATACATCTTAGCTGCCCCGGGAAGAGTGGAATATCTAGAGCAATGAGCCTCCTCCAATATCAATCTGACCAAGTCATCAACTCTAGGAATACAAATATGACCCTCGATCCTCAGAACACCCTCAGAATCTAAAGTTGACTTCCTAGCCTCACCACTCAACACCTTGTCACGAATGATCCTCAATCTTGCATCATCAAACTGTTGTGCTCGAATATACTCCAACAAGGAATACCTAGCCTCAACACAAGGAAGAATACGGCCTAGCTCAGAAATGTCAAGTCAAACCAACCTATTAGCCAAGGACTGAATGTACCAAGCTAACGATCGCTCCTCCATATCTAAGAAAGCCAACCTACCCATACTCACCACCTTCCGGCTCAAGGCATTCGCCACCACATTTGCCTTGCCCAGATGATAGAGGATAGAAACATCATAGTCCTTTAGTAACTCCAACCACCTCTGCTGCCTCAAATTTAGATCCTTCTGGCTGAAAATGTACTGAAGACTACGATGGTCAGTAAAGATCTCACAATGCATGCCATAAAGATAATGCCTCCACATCTTCAACGCAAAGACTACCACTGCTAACTCCAAGTCATGTGTGAGGTAGTTCCTCTCGTGAACCTTCAACTATCTAGAAGCATATGCAATAACCCGGCCCTGCTGCATCAACACATAACCCAAATCAATAACTGGTGCATTATAATATACGGTGAAACCCTGCCCCTCGATTGGAAGTGTAAGAATCGGAGCTGAAGTCAACAAGGCCTTGAGCTTTAGAAAGCTTGCCTAACACTCATATGACCACTGGAAGGGAACATTCTTCTGAGTCAATCTAGTCAATGGTGCTGTTATCGAAGAAAATCCCTCCACAAACCATCTGTAATAACCTGCTAACCAGACAAAGCTGCGGACCTTTGTAGGAGAAGTAGGCCTAACCCAATCACAAACTACTGCAATCTTTGCCGGATCTACCATAATCACATCCTTGGACACCACATGTCCTAAGAATGCCACAGACTCAAGCCAAAACTCACACTTAGTGAATTTGGCATACAACTGGTGGTATCACAAAGCCTGAAGTACAACTCTAAGATGCTGCTCATGCTCCTCCCTACTCCTCGAATAAATCAGAATGTCATTGATGAACACAATCACAAATGAATCCAGGTAAGCACTGAATACACGGTCCATCAACTCCATAAATGTTGTTGGGGCGTTAAGCAACCCAAAATACATGACTAGGAACTCATAATGGTCGTATCTAGTCCTAAATGCAATCTTTGGGATATCCTTCGCCCTAATCCTCAACTGGTGATAACCGAACCTCAGATATATCTTAGAAAACACGGTTGCACCATGTAGCTGATCAAACTAGTCATCAATATGCGGCATCGGATATCTGTTTTTAACTGTCACCTTATTCAATTCCCTGTAGTCGATACACATATGCATAGACGCATCCTTTTTCTTCACAAACAGAACCAGAGCACCCCACGGAGACACACTAGGCCAGATAAACCCTCTGCTCAATAGATCCTGGAGCTGATCCTTAAGCTTCCTCAACTAAACAGGTGCCATCCAATATGGCGGAATAGAAATGAACTTGGTACCCGGATCAACATTGATACTAAAATCAATGTCACGATCAGGAGGAAGACCCAGAAGATCGGAAGGAAACACATCCAAATACTCGCAAACCACAAGAACCGTCTCAAGAGGAGGTGTAGTGGCACTAGTATCATAGATGTAGGCAAGATAAGCTAAGCACCCATTCCCAACCAACCGATGGATGCTCAGGAAAGATATAACTCCCATCGGCATGTGGCTATCGGCTCCCTTTCATAGGATAGAAGGGATACCAGGCATCCGAAGAGTAACAGTCTTGGCAAAGCAATCCAAGACCGCATAATAAGGAGACAACCAATCCATGCCCAATATCACATCAATATCGACCATATCAAGGACAACCAAGTTAACCCAGGTGTCATACGCCAAGATAGTCACCACATAAACTCGATACACCTGATCCACTACTAAAGAATCACCTACGGGAGTAGATACACATAAAGGCACAGGCAAGGACTCACAAGTAGACCCCAGACGAGTAGCATAATAAGAAGATACATATGAGAATGTAGACCCCGGATCAAACAAAGTAGAAGCAGACTGATGTAAAATAAAGATCGTACCTGTGATCACAGCATCTGAAGCCTCAGCCTCTGTTCATCCCAGAACTGCATACATGTGGCCCTGACCACCACGACCACCTGACCTACCGGACTGAGGGCCACCTCTAGTGCCCTGGAGACCACCCCTACTACCCTATGAACTGCCTCTAGCTGGAGGTGCTGGAGCCCCAGAGGCCTGAACCAATGGATCATGTCGCCTAGGATGTTGTACCGATGGGCACTCCCTAGCAAAGTGGCCTATCTCGCCAAACTTATAACAACCCCGACCATGTGTACTCCTCTATGAATTCCCGGCCGAATCAGAATGACCACCATGACTTGTAGACGCTGAATGACCACCTCGAGGAGCAAGAATGAGACTCTGGCTACTCTGACCCTCAGTAGTCTGTAATGCAGCCTGTACAGGCCGGCTCGGCTGGAAATGTTGTTGGTGCTGACAACTACCATAGTAGCCCCTACCACGCCCCTGTGAACTGCTAAAACTGCCCTGATGGCGAGGCCTCTTATTGCTGCCCCCTTGGTCCTCATGAACTATAACCTCAATAGTACGGGCATGATCAACTACCTCCAGAAAAGACTGATCCAATGCCACCATACCCTCTGTGTCCAAGCGGAGGTGCAAGTTCAAACC
Organism: Jaltomata sinuosa; assembly: GCA_003996215.1. Taxonomy (NCBI): domain Eukaryota; kingdom Viridiplantae; phylum Streptophyta; class Magnoliopsida; order Solanales; family Solanaceae; genus Jaltomata; species Jaltomata sinuosa. The sequence goes on from QJPP01005070.1 coordinate 101,519, forward strand.
CCGAACAAACTGGCGTACTATCTCATGCTCTGTGGGCAGAATCATAGTAGCTTGTCTAAACAGCTGGTGGAAATGAACCTCATACTCAGACACAGTCATGGAGCCCTTCTCTAATCCAGCAAACTGATCCATCAAACGCTCCTTCATGCTACGTGGTACATACTTCTCCAGAAAAGCTGCGGAGAACTGATCCCAAGTAAGCGGAGGTGACTCGGACGGTCTACAAGCAACATATGACCTCCACCACTGTTTCAATGGACCATCTAGCTGAAATGTGGTGTAATCGGCTCCGTGAGACTTAACTAACCCCAAATTATGTAACCTCTCCTGGCAGTTAGTCAGAAACTCGTGCGCATCCTCCGTATAAGCGCCTGAAAACCTCGGAGGACCCAATCTCAAGAACCTACCCAGTATCTTCTACTCCTTAGAAGACATAACTTGCAAGGCTGGAAGAGGGGGAGCAACTGCAGGGATCGGTAGTACCTCAAATCTGGGAGCCGCAGCAACAAGTCGCACTCCTGAACCCTGTGCTGCTACCTGAGATGAAGTTTGAGCCTCACCTCAAACTTGAGAACCAATCGGAGTGCTCGGCAAAATGGCTGGCGGAGTCATACCTTAAGAAACCCAAACAACCGGACTAAGGTGACCTGCAATACTGGAGTAGCTACAAAACCTATCCGATACTTGGCTGGCCCTATATGCTCCGGCTCATACTGAACCTCAGCCGCTCTAACCTCAGGCTCTGGTGACGGTGATCTAGCCTGGGCCCGAGGTGGTGCCACAGCCCGTGCCCTACCTCGACCTATGGGTTGACCTCTACCCCATCCCCTGGCTGGGGCTCTAACTACAGGGGCAGGGGCCTCGTTTTCACCCGCTAAAGATCTCTTCCGAACTATCTGAGAATGAGTGAAACAAATATACTTAGGAGTTGATCAAGTCAAGTAAGCACGATAAAGAATCAAACAAAATGAACCCTTTCCTAAGAAATGTCGTATAGCCCTTCGCAGATAGGATACAGACGTCATCGTACCTTATCCATGAGGCTCTACTAGACACCTACTCTTGTACCAGTGATATTAGTGAACCTAAAGCTCTGATACCACTCTGTCAAGACCCGAAACCGGGCCATGATGGTGTCTACATAACCCCCCAGTAGACAATCCTATCCCAAACACGCGAAAAGCAATAAATAATAATTTAACTAAAGAGAAGCGGAAGATATAACAAAGGATAAGGCCAAAAGCATATATATACATACCAACGTACATAATATACAAAAAATAGCCCTAAAGTGACCGAAAAAGACAAAACAACCCGAACACCAACCCGGACCTGGTGTCACTAGTACAAGAGCGACTAAAGCAAGGAGTAGCTATACAATAACCTCTATCTATCCAAAATACAAAAAATATAGACAGGAAGTACAAGATGGAAAGCAAGTAAAGTCTTCAAAGCGCCGGGAGCTCACTGCGATCCGAACAGCAATGGGCCTCGAATGACAGGAGATCAACGAGGGTGGCTCGTACTTGGTGTTGCATAGGAAAAAAGAGATGCAGAGTGTAGTATGAGTACCAAGACAATAGGTACTCAGTAGGCATCATAGGCCGACCAAGCGCAGAAAGATAATATATAAATAAAGATTACAGGAAAGCAGCTAACTATACAGGGATCCTCCTAAGTCTAGTTATAAAGCCGAAGACATGCCAGTAAAAGAAAAGAGAAAAGGGAAACCACAACAAGCCAAACCAGAGTCCATCCACATGCCAAGCAAATGTAATGCGATGCACGATGATGCATATATGAATGCAATATAATATAAACCCAGAATACCGCATAAGGCACTCGGAATACCTCATCAGACTATGCATATATGTATATGAAATAATAAAATACCCAGAATAATGCATCGGGGGTCCAGAATACCGCATCGGACTAAAATGTATATAAATGAGGAAGTAAAATACCCGGAATAACGCATCAGGGGTCCAGAATACCGCATTGGACCGTAAATTTATATACAAAAAATAGTAGTTCCTCTTTCCCTATCAAAAACCAAGGTGATACTCAAAATAGCTCAATTTAGTCCAAAATTCATCACAACAGTAGAAAACCTCTTTTCAAACCCAAAAGCCTTTGAAAAATCACTTACGTACTGTGCCAATGATATGACATGCGATATGAGTATGAATGTGCACAAGCAGAGGAATAATCATACCATCAGATCAAACAAGGCAAAAGTACCCTCTAAAACAAGAGAACTGACCTGGAATCCATCCAAATCCTAGCAATGGCCTCGGGCCTACAGTTACATACCACGATAGAATAAAGCAATAAAGCGGAAAACAAAAGCAAAAAAATAACGGCAAGCTCTATTCTACCACTAAAGCCTCCTAAGAGCATGATAAGGGTCTTAGACTAGTCACACAGAAGAAAGAAGCTCCTAGGCTAAGGATAACATACTGTCCTAGTGCTAAAAACCCGAAATAGCCAATTAACATGATAAACAAGATTTAAGCCTAAAGTCTATCTAAAATCCAACCTAGCATTCCAGTAATATACAGATATATATAATCCAACTAAACTCAATCTAGAAGGTAAATCGTAACCTACCTCGGGGCCGAATTGCAAGCACGAACCAACACTCGTGTGCCTTTCCCTTCTGAACAGCCTCAGAAGGCTGCCACGCTATCAAGAACATAAACTAGGTGTCAAGACAAGAATATGACACCCATATTGCTATACAAAAAATCAGGCCAAAAATCGAGTCAGAAAAATAACCCTCGAGGCCCGTGCAATGAAACCGAAAACAAAAAAATCACAACTATGCTTGTGGTGGGTTAAGGAACCCATGCCCAAAGCTTGGGCATGATTGGAGCTCGATTTGGGGTCCAAAACAGCCCCGGAGTGCTACTAATTTTCGGGATTATGACAAAATAGTTTGGAATTTCAAAGCGAAGACCAACCTCGATAAGGAAAACACGTCACGGAGCTGAGTTGCATAATTTTTGGAGCATATAGTCCCCAAACAATCAGATTCCACAAGAATTCTCCAACTCTAAAGATTTAGCAACAAGAGAATTTAGCTGGGGAATCACGGGAATTTACATGGAAAAGGGAAAAGGGTGACGGAGGAACTTACCGGGTGAATGGTATTGATGCAAGGGAGCTGGAATTTGGGACCTTGGAGCTTAACAATGGAGGCTCTCGGATAAATGAAGGAGAAAATGAAGTTGGGACTTAATATAATGGACATGGGTCCTTCATCGCGATCATGACAGGACCCCCACATTGGCGTAGAAAAGTTGACCCAACCATCACGTTCGCGATGGTCCAGGCCACGTTTGTGAAGAGAAAGCCGAGATGGGTCCTAGGCGACTATATCACTAATGCAAAGGAACCCTCCGCGAATGCGATGGTTAAGAAACTAGACCATCGCGAATGCAATGGGATCCCCACGATCGCGAAGAGCAAAGTTGTCTGCAACTTAATTCAGCAACCAGCAAAACACCAAGTCCAAAAATATTTGGACGGACCCTCGGGATTCATCCAGAACCCCGTGAACACAAACCAACCATGCTACCCTACCAAAAATGGTATTTTAAACTCAATGGAATCACCGAAACACCCAATGGAGATCGTTTTAATGAAATGTGTTCCCCACGCCCAAAACTAACTCGAAACTCAAAACTCAAAAATGAGCCCAGAAGCCTCGGGACCCTAACCAAAGGTCCCTCTAGCCTAAATTCAACATTTCAGAGCTAACGATGCTTACGGAATTCCCATTTGAGGCTGTCTTCTTTGAATGTTGACCAAAGTCAACCCTACCAGCCAAACTGACCTAAAAACACACAAAGCCACACAGAACTAAACCGAAAGCACTCAGACCCAAACCAATGGTCCCACTATACCAAAATCCCCATTATGGAGCCAACAAAACTATCGGAAATCAATTATGAGCGTGTTTCCAAGAAAGTTGACCAAAGTCAAAGATTTACCAACCTTAAGTGCTAAAATAGAGAAATGGTCATAATGACCTAACGGACAACCTGGGCACCGGACTGTCAGTCCCAATAAGCCATAAATGACATGTAGCCACTGAGCGAAAGCTTGAAATGCAGAAAAGGCACAAAAATGGAAAATGACCTAGAGGGTCATTACAACCCTGTACAATAGTGGCGCCATATTTTAAGAGTAAACATAATTGCTGCAAGCTCCAAATCATGAGTGGGGTAATTTTGTTCATGATTTTTCAACTATCGAAAGGCATACGCTATAACTTTCCCATGTTGCATCAGGACACAACCAAGGCCAATGCCTGAAGTATCAAAATATACCGCATACCCTTCCGTGCCCTTTGGTAAGGCCAATACTGGCGCTGTGGTTAATCTATCTTTCAGCTCCAGTAAGCTTTTTTCGCAAGCATCTAACCATTGGAACTTAGCTTCTTTCTGCATCAATTTAGTCAATGGAGCAGAAATAAAGGAAAAGCCTTCCACAAATCTCCTATAGTTACTGGCTAACCCTAAAAAACTACGTACCTTTGTGGGAGTGGTTGGTCGAGGCCAATTCTTCACAGCCTCTATCTTCTGAAAGTCCACTCTGATGCCTTCTACAAATACCACATGGCCAAGAAAGTCTACTGAGCTTAACTTGAACTCGCACTTAGAAAACTTAGTATATAACTAGTGTTCTCTGAGTGTCTGTAGCACTGATCTCAAATGATTTGCATGCTCTGCTTTATCACGTGAATATACCAAGATGTCATCTATAAATACAATCACGTACATATCAAGGAAGGGTTTGGAAACCCTATTCATCATATCTATGAAGGCTACTGGGTTATTTATTAGTCAAAAGGACATGACAAGGAACTCGAAGTGCCCATATCTTGTCCAGAAAGCTATCTTAGGAATGCCTACTTCACGAATCCTAAGTTGGTGAGACCTCAAATCAATCTTTGAAAAGCATTTAGCTCTTTGTAGCTAATCAAATAAATCATCTATTCAGGGAAGGGGGTACTTATTCTTTATTGTCGCTTTATTTAGCTGCATGTAGTCTATACACATTATCAATGTGCCATCTTTCTTACGTACAAACAGCATTGGTGCACCCCAAGGCAATATACTGGGTTGAATGAAGCCTTTGTCAAGCAAGTCTTTCAACTACTTTTTTAGCTCCTTCAACTCTACAGGCACCATTCGATAAGGTGGAATTGATATCGGTTGAGTACCGGGATCTATATCAATACTGAAGTTAATTTCTCTAATGGGAGGTAATCCTGGAAGTTCATCAGGATACTCATTCACCACTGGTACTGACTGAAGAGTTGGCACATTATTCTCATCTTTAAGGTATCTTACCTGGATAAGGTGATATAAACACCCCTTTGCATTGAGCTTTCATGCCTTAAGATAGGAAATAAACCTCTCTCTAGGCATCATAGTATTACCCTTCCAATCTAAGACTGGCTCACTCGAGAAATGAAATCATGCAACCTTAGCTTGACAATCAACCATAGCATAGAAAGAGGATAGCTAATCCATACACATGATGACATCAAAGTCGACCATTTCAAGTTCAATTAGGTTAGACAATGTATCACGGCCACATATAGTCACTACACAATTATAATAGACCCGTATAGTCATGATAGACTCTCCTACTTGAGTCGATACCGCAAATGGTTCACGTAACAACTCTGGCTCTATTTCAAAAATCTTAACAATAAATAGAGTAACATATGATAGGGTAGCTCTTAGGTCTATCAAGGCATATGCATCATATGAGAAGATGGATAGAGTACATGTGACCACATCTTGGGATACCTATAAATCTTGTTGACTGACTAGTCCATACACACGATTTAGGCTGGCACTAAAACCAGTCCCTTCTGCCTCTACCAGATCCTCTACCTACTGGTGCCTGAAGACCGCAAGAAGAAGAAAGTGTTGATGATGATCAGGCTTATGCAGACCCTATAGGCTATGATCTATCACCTCTGGCTTATCTTGAGCCGCGGCAATCTTGTACCATATGACCCTCTACACCACACCAATAACAAGCATTTGACCCATGCCAAAACTTCCCTCCATGTGCTCAGCCACACTGACCGCATATGGGTTGAGGTGGTAATCCCTTACTCGTCTCCATATGAGGTTGTGGGCCTGGTGCCCTAGAAGTCTGACCTGCTCATGCCTATATCTTGAAAATCGAGCTGGAGCACTAGCTGCAGAGTATGTCGCCGACTGAGTCTGCCTAGGTGGCCCTCTACTGGTGGAAGCTCCACTGCTCCCCTGATACTGGCCAGCCATCCAGACTCTCTTACTATGTTCCCTCTCGTCATCTATTTCAGGATTATGCTGATCTTCATCTAATTGCTGAGCATATGCCATGATCCTCGCTATATCCAAATCCCTATTCAGGGCAGCAATAGAAAGTTTGTCTCTCAAGCGACCTGCAAGGCCACGCATAAATTGATGAATCCTTGATGCCTGAGTACTAACGTTCTCTGGAAAAAATCTAGACAACTGCATAAACCATAAGTTGTACTCTTTGACACTTAGATCACACTGCTCTTAATGCAGAAACTTATCCACCTTTGCCTATCGGAGCTCTAATGGCAATAAATGATCCATGAAGGCCCTTGAAAATTCCATCCAGACCGCTAGGAGAGCATTCTTTTAATTGATAAGAGGCCAATTCAACAGAATCTGTCTCTGATACCTGTATCACCTTATGAGTCTCATTAATAAATTGTTGAGGGTCCTCTGCAAGGTTAGAGCCTGTGAACACTGGCAGATTCATACAAAGGAAATCTCGAATCCTAAATCCGACTACCTCTCTTTGAACAGCTACAGAGACCTCCATATTCTGTCTCTGAGCATGAGCGGCTACCAACTTTGTGAGCAACTGTATCGCTCCTCTAAGATCCTGCTCTGAGGATCCTGGTGGTGGTATAGGAACTATTGCTGAAACCATTGGAGGTGCATGAACCCCTGCACGTCCTTCTATCCTGGGCACCTAAGAACCTGGAGGCGTAGGACTCAGCAAACTCTCTTGAACCCTAGTCTGATCCCCTAATACTGGAGACTGCCTTGTAGTGGTCACCTCATGAGTTGTGCTCATAGTGAACCACTGGGCTACTTTATCCTTATATGTATAAGACATGATCTGTATCACAAATGAGCAGAATATGAGTCAGAAGTAACTTTCTATGACTTAGCTCTATCACACAATCTAGATTACAAATGAAGGCCAATTGAACCTAGGCTCTAATACCAAGTTTTTCATGCCCCAAATTGGAGGAGCGAACATGAACCGTGTAACCACCTGCTACGAGTAATCTATGACATATACAAAGTCACAAACCAATAACGATCAAAAAACTAACATGCGATGCATATATACATACCATAGAGTCATTTGAACAAAAACTGTATAATATGACACTAGATAATGTCTAGGAAGCCTCTAAAGAGTACAAAATGTTATAGTACTAATAACAAGTCGGACAGGCCCCGATGTATCAAAGTAGATATTTATACATAAACTGGCTTCAAATGGAGATGAAGCTCACCAAAATACAAGTTGTAGGTGGCAAAAGAACCTAACGCGGGTGTTTGCTCCCCTGTGAACCTGACCCTATATTTATAAGAAAATACAGTGCCCCGAACGTAGGGACGTCAATACATATACAACATGTACTAGTATATAAAGCAGACAAAATAACAAGTAAACAAGTATGGAAGTTCATATGAATCAAATGTCAAAATGAAAGAATTATGAGTATACAAGTAATAGATGTACGATATCAAACTGTAACCTATGCACCAACCTTATTAGTTCTTCATATAATGTTAAAAGTAGCATTCATTATAATATATCCCCTATGGCTTGCCTAAGTGACGTACTTACACTATTTTTGATATAAATGATCATGTGATGGCCTACCAAAGGTGATCTAGGTCACGTGTAAGGCATATGTTGAAAAGTACTCATTGCTATGATCTTATACATATAACTACAATCATGGTTTGATACGGGGTACGTTCTTTGAGGGCTCACTATAAGGGTCTGTCTGCAGGCCACATGTGTCATGTATTGGCTCGAGTCAAGAGAAACTAGTGCATGATATTTCAGCTGACTCCAAATGCAAATAATAGTACGCCACAATATTTGGGCTCACTAAAATGGTCGGGTCTCAATCCTATGCACAGAACAACATCATGCGAGTGTGTCAAGTAAAACCTATGAATACCCGCCTGTCGCCAACTTTTATCAAGTAATTCCCTTAGAGGTCTATGATATATAATTTACGATAACAATCGTTCAACTATTCAAGTAAGATCTTTATATGATACCTAACTTACCGAATATGATATCAATATCCAAATACTAGTTCTCACTTTAACTTATGGTCATATGAAATAAGTTATCACATAAGCTAGTAAAATTATGCTATGGCCATTTGTTTTTTAATGTGTGACAGATATATAATACTACATCGTGCAAATTCTAAGGATTTCAGGTAAATACACTTATGGTCATGGGAAATATTATAGAATTTGACGCGAAGGGAGTAATAAGAGTACGTACAAGCTTTAATAGTTAAACAAGAGAATGACACATGAAGCAACTAAAAAACTTGTTTTCATTTTTTATGTAGGCTATTTGACCTTTATATAGGGAAAATGTGATGTAGGGTGGTACCTTACAGCGAAGGGAGTTTTAACTTCACATACCTCGAATGCTTTCCTAGCTAGTAGTGGTACCACGAGCTTCCAACAATCCAACACACCTCGATGTAGTCTCTATACAACCAACTCAATTAATTACATATACAATATATATATATATATAGATAGATAGATAGATAGATATATATTCATCAATAACCCGTGAGTTCATCTAACAACTTATTCCAATATTTATCACTTATACCCAAAACCTATCAAATTCCTTAACAATCTTTTTGAGCAAATTCCCTGTTTTTCAAACAACTTTAATTTAATATCAACTCTCCCAATCTGTAGGAATTCCCCATAATTCCTAGTTTTATCAATAATTCCATCTCTTTTTTTTCCTAGTTTTATCTATACAACCAACTCAATTAATTACATATACAATATATATATATATATAGATAGATAGATAGATAGATATATATTCATCAATAACCCGTGAGTTCATCTAACAACTTATTCCAATATTTATCACTTATACCCAAAACCTATCAAATTCCTTAACAATCTTTTTGAGCAAATTCCCTGTTTTTCAAACAACTTTAATTTAATATCAACTCTCCCAATCTGTAGGAATTCCCCATAATTCCTAGTTTTATCAATAATTCCATCTCTTTTTTTTCTCTTTCAAGAAACCTAATTCATTGATATGTATTTCAAACGCTAGCACAAAAATTCAAAATAAAATACCCCAACTACTTATCCATAATCATATTAGGGAATAGGATAAATAAGTTACCTCTTGGAGTTCAAATCTCATTTTTTGGCTTTGAAATCAATCCTTTGAGATTTCTATTGACATTCTTTAATCCGTATGATCCTCAAAAACCTAGATATAATTTCCCTCTTTTATCACCTCCTTACTCCTTTGATTTCTCCCTTAATGATGTTGAAAGAAGAAAGAGGAAACAAAGAAGTACTAGTACTGTCGCCTGTTTTTTTTTCCCAAGAAGAATAAGGGCAAAAGTTCCTATTTTTCCCCAAATATTGTTACTGTATAATTTTCAACAACTTCCCTTTACTTGATTTTCCCCTTTTTTTCCTTTTGTACTAAAATACAAAGTACTAGTACTGCATGTTGCTTTCCAGCAACTAAACTTACCATTTTATCAATTACCCTTTTTCCATTCTCTCTTCTTCTTTTTTCATTAAGTAATTGGGCCCCACCGATTACAAATATAGTAAATTAATCATGGGAGATCACTTAATTTATTTAAACTTTCCTCCTCTCACATAGAAAGACATACTACTATGCATATTCTATCAATATATATGTGCACTATAATTTTCCTTAAAATACGTGTACCACGTAACTCTTTATAGATTACGTTGTTAAGCTCGTTTAAAGTTTTAACTTGTATTCAGAATTTATTGAGACCCTGCAAGAATATGCACAACAATAGATAAGAATTGGATCGAAATCCCATAATATCACCATTTCCTCATCAATCATACAGCCCAAACACTACATTATTTCTCCAGACTCCATGCCTGAAGGCCTTGGGATGAACTCTCCCATCATTCTATAATAATAATAATAATATGCAATAAAATATGGTTTGTAGCTTCTCAATCAAGCCTAGCCTACCTGGACGCAAGCATCAGCTGCAGAGGTCTGAACACTAAAATCTAGCTCCGTGAAGGCGATTCCTGATGGAGAACAAACCTGGAATCCATGGTTTCGCCCCTCCTTAGTTGAAATCTCCCCTCCCCATGGCTCCCAAGATTTGGAGTAGCCTATGAGGGTTTTTGGAGCAACCCTCATTTGTTTTCCAACTGAGGAGGAGAAGTCTAAAAATAATATTCACATTTTCAGCTACTGCCTCTGTCATACCGCTATAGTGGTCGGCTAATCGCTACAGCAGCGGTGCTATAGTGGTAAAATTTCTGCTATAGTAGGGTGACGTCAGCCTGGATGAATTTCAAAATCTAAAATTTATGTCATGTCAACCCTGCTTAATTTAAATCTTATCTTAATCGCTCCCAAAATCTATGATATGGTGATATTAGAATAACGATGGAACAGGTCATTACACAAGTAATTCCCTTCAAGGATTTATAATCAAACTCTCAAGATCTATTAATTAGAATGATGATTAGTTTGTTAATTTGCAGGAAAATTGATGTTATAATCGAAAGATTTGAGTAAGAACTCACCTTATATCATTCCCTGAGCCTACACCCTGGGCTGAACGAGCACCTGATGCTATTGTTAGTCCAAGCGTACTCGTAACATGGCATGAATATGAGCATACATATACATATAAGCAGAAGACATGACATAAATCATGTAAAAGACAAATCTTATCAAGAAAGTACTTTTCATAAAAAAAACATTTGAAAATAAGTTCCATAAAATATGACACAAATGTCAAACCATGGCAATAAAGGCCTTCAACTAACTGTCTATCTATGAAGCCTCTAAACACATATATGAAATACTAATTACGGGACAAGGCCCCTGACATACCTTTATTAAAATAAAAATAAAGTAACTAACTCATACTATGATCTTAAGAAGTAAAGAGGGATTACCAATATTTAAATGTGAGGGACCGAACAAAATGTTTGATCGCTTGCCTGAGTACTTGAGTCTGCATAATTGAAAGATACAACGCCAAATATTGTAAGTACATAAAATATATTGTATGTAAAATGGCAGAAATAAACATGACATATATATGTATCAATAGAATAGGAAAAGTCAACAAAGTAGAATCATGACATAAAAGTAATATAAGCTCAAATCAGATAGATTGTTCGGGTTTAAGTCTTTTCATACTCTTTTAGTTCATTATGGGAGTAAAATAATGAAATTGACATAAAGTACCATTTGAGTGCATGGAGTCTGATCTTGACCCAATCATCTAAGTCATGTCATACCTTGCCAGGTATAAGACATACATGTCATATTTTTCTTTTTTCTAGCAAAGGATCTATAATAAGCCCTTACCAGAGGAACATAAAGAAGTGACATGAACCAATTATATGATCCATAACCTACGTTGGTAGAGATAGTTTAATATGTTTATCATTTATACATATAATTTCTTTATTAACCATTTATCTCCCTTAAGCTCATGTGATCATAGTTTAGTCCTTGCAGCTCATGTTCATAATTTAGCCCTTGCGGCTGATGTTCATAGTTTTCATTCAATAACATCAGTGATATTATTGATGATCATATCATTTACGCATAGTTCATAAGTAAAAGGTTCATGTCATCATGTCAAAAATGCATAGTTAAGAGAATTTATATCATAAGTCATGAAGGTTACATTCTTGAAGAAATTTCAAAAATTGGGGTTCATAAGGGTCATATTCTTTTTGAAGTTATCAAGGAATCATAAGGACTTTATGTTTAACATATAAATCATTTTGTTTTTGCAGACATTCATAACTTCATGTAGAAAACCCATAGAAATCACATAGAATAAGAAATACCACAAGATTGGGATACTTGAGTAGATAACTCTCTTGGTTTTGTAACACCCCAGGTATTTAACATTATTCTTTGTCTCATGTCAAAGGTTTATAAGCCTAAATTTGAGAGTTTATTTAACATCGTGGGTATTCAAAAATATTTGATTCAAAATTAGAATTTGGTAAATAGTTTTATTTTAATGTGTTCCTAAAATATTTTGAATATTTATGAAAAATTCTTTAATTATGATATACTTGTGTACGTATTAATTTTTTAAAATTTTTATAATTTATTGATATTTTAACGGAGTTAGTACATGTGGTTATGTTAAAGAAATTATTATATGTGGTAGGTTTTATCCAAAATATTTTTTTATTAATTTTGATATATTCAAAATATTATATGTATTTTTTTATGAACCTATATAATATCCAAGTACATACTAATGAAATAATATTATTTTCGATGAATCACCTCCACTTCCACGTGGAAGTGGAGGGAGTGGACAACAAAAAAGATATTTAGGTGTGTTGGCATATTTTACATCAATTGTTAAAGTTAACCACCATATTATATACATATATATATATGACCTTTATGTATTATTCTCCGGCAAAAGCTTTTCATTTAATTTTTCTTAGAAAAGTCGAATTCTTTTAATTTTTGCGTATATGAAACTCCAAAGTACCATATTTGTTCATTTCATTTTCATGACACCAAGAATCCATGTGTCACAAACCCGATTTCTCAGTCATGATGGCACCTACAACCCCCCAGTAGGCGAATCAATCCCCGTAGCCCAGGACAGTTAGTAATGGGCCACTATCTAACAAATAAGCGAAAGAACAGCTTATTAAGCAAAAGTAAAGGAACAAGATAAAGAGAATAGATAACATGAATGTATATATACATATGCGGAAACTAAATCAAACCCCAAGATCTGGTATCATAGTATAGAGCCAGAACTACATATCAGGAGTACAAACGATCCAAAATAACGTATACAGATGTCTCCGAATGGTAATAGAGTACATGAAGCAAAAGGTAAACTAAAGCTAAGCTCTGAACGCCAAGAGCTCACCCTCAGTCTGAAGTAGTCTCCAACAGATCTCCAAACATGAATCACAACGATCTAACATCGATGGCCCATTCTAGGATCTGTACCAAAAGATGCAGGGGGTAGGGTGAGCACCAAATGCGAAGCATAGGTTCTTCAATTTAATAGTGAAGTTGAAAATAGATTTTTGAATTAGTTTTGGATTTAGTTTTTATACTCTTGAATTAGTTTTCAACTTTAGGTTCTTTTTGTGAACCTTGAATAATGCTTGTTAGTTTAGGATAGTCTTGTGAACCTTAATTAGTTTAGGTTAGTCTTGTGAGTTATGTGAATATTTGTTTATAAGCGTTATTGTTAAGAAAATGTGGAACTTTGAATTAGGTACTTGAATTTAGAATTAGGATTTGGAATTAGGTTCTTGAATTAGATACTTCTATTTGGAATTAGGTTTTTGAATTAGATTATAACTTGAATTTGGGAACTTTGAATTTGAAATAGGTTTTTGAATTAGTTTTGGGTTTAGTTTTTATACTCTTGAATTAGTTTTCAACTTTAGGTTCTTTTTTGTGAACCTTGAATAATGCTTGTTAGTTTAGGATAGTCTTGTGAACCTTAATTAGTTTAGGTTAGTCTTGTGAGTTATGTGAATATTTTTATGTAAGTGTTATTGTTAAGAAAATGTGAAACTTTGAATTAGGTACTTGAATTTGGAATTAGGATTTAGAACTTGAATTTGGAATTAGGTTCTTGAATTAGGTACTTGAATTTGGAATTAGGATTTGGAATTAGGTTTTTGAATTAGATTATAACTTGAATTTGGGAACTTTGCATTTGAAATAGGTTTTTGAATTAGTTTTGGGTTTAGTTTTTTATACTCTTGAATTAGTTTTCAACTTTAGGTTCTTTTTTTGTGAACCTTGAATAATGCTTGTTAGTTTAGGATAGTCTTGTGAACCTTAATTAGTTTAGGTTAGTCTTGTGAGTTATGTGAATATTTGTATGTAAGTGTTATTGTTAAGAAAATGAGGAACTTTGAATTAGGTACTTGAATTTGGAATTAGGATTTGGAACTTGAATTTGGAATTAAGTTCTTGAATGAGATTATTAACTTGAATTAGGTTCTTGAATCTTAGTTTTTTTAAGTTAAGTTTGTTAGTTTAAATTATTAGTTTTGGGTTAAGAAGTTTTCAACTTTAGGTTATTTTTTGAACTTGAATTATATAGGTTCTTGAATTAGCTAGGTACTTGAATTTGGAATTAGGTTCTTGAATTAGATTATTAACTTGAATTTGGGGACTTTGAATTCTAGCTTTAATATCTGGGGACTTTGAATTTGGGGACTTTGAATTATTAACTTTGACTACTTTCTTTAATATCTGCTATTTACTACTTTTATATCTTTTCTGCACTCAGTCGGCCTATGATACCTACTGGGTATCCATTACTTTGCAATTGGTGTCCATACTATACTTCTGCATCTTCTGATTAAGATCTTAGTATGAGCTATCACCGTTGATCACACACAGACTCGTGTAGTGCTTTTAGAAATCCAAGACTTAGCATGAGCTCCTGGCAATTGGGACTTGGCTTTTATTACTTCTTTTGTACCATATACTCTTTTGCTAATAAGAGACAGTTGTATATTCATATTTTATACCCTCTTGTACTCTGTATATGTAGTAGTGTCTTCTATACTTTGATACCAGTTCGTGGGATGGTTTAGCTTTCTATATGTATATATTCTGATTGCTCCATTTCTATA